>OY720037.1:5299306-5379631 GCA_963082485.1 Eudonia mercurella
AGAATCTCAGTAACTTTACGTTTCCTGGTTTCCTGGCATTTACACCTACGTGAAACTCCTTAAGACATCTTATTTTGCTTTTATCAACATTTTCTTGTATTTAACCTACATAATATGTCTGTTATCGCTACAAAACTGTAGGCAGTGATACGCACCAAACAGCACCTACTGTTCGCCTCGTCACCGTCCGGAAAAACTTATTACTTTTTCTATACTCTATAGAGGTTCATAGACAAATTTACCACTTCTAGCGCTGATCCGAACTTCATATTTTGGTCACACACTGTTAGAGTTTTAAGCAAGCGTTTCAGTGTATTGGATCAAATATTTATAAAATACAGTTGAACAAAATAAATGCCTATTCCTACCTACCGACCTGGGTCTTCCGCAATCCGGGCGGCTGCACTGACCATTATGCTACCGGGAAGGCTGCAGCCGCCCGGATTGCGGAAGACCCAGGTTCGATTCCTGGCAACGTAGGGTAGGCATTTTTATAAATTGTTAATTCAGCTTCAATGCAGCAATTAGCACTTAAAAATAAAAAAGTAAAATGTATTGGATCACTTGAACAAATCATAGGAGTGTTTTTTATAAATAAACTGAAATAAAATAAAATTCATCTTTATCCAAGTTAACTTATTAATATTCAGGACGTCTTTTTTTTAGGAGCTCGATGGCGCAGCGGCTAGCGCGTTCGGCTTGCGATCTTGCCCGCTAAGCAACTTTCGCAATGCCGGGTCGCCTGATGGATGACCAATTAAAAAACATCTCGATCTCCTCCGTGCTTCGGAAGGCACGTTAAGCCGTTGGTCCCGGTTGTTGTCGTAAGATGGCAGTCGTTAAAACCCACCAACCCGCATTGGGCCAGCGTGGTGGGTTATGGCCCAATATCCCCACGTGCTATTGTTCACGTGGGAGGCCTGTTCCCAGCAGTGGGACATTTATAGGCTGATGATGATGATGATGACGTCTTTTAGCTGTGCAGAAGATCGAGTGGCAGAAAGAGCGGCGTAAGAAACAGCACAGCTTATGTAGAAGTAGCGACATTTGTTAATATATATGCCGTTACCAAATATGCAATAAGTAGATAGGTAGGCAAATGACTCCTTATTCTTCCTGCCCTGGTCCCATGTTACTTAGGATCGGCGCAAAATGTCCGTTTCTTCCATTCTCCTCTATCAGTCGTCACCTGTACAGTCACTCTCTTTACATCCATATCACACAGGCCATCCATCTTCTCATTCACAGGCGAGCTCAAAGCGGGGTCACTCGTCCTCATCAAAGATCGGACTCCGCCACCGCTGCTGTGGTGCTTGGGACGAGTGACGAAGACGTATCCTGGTGTGGACGGCATCACGCGGGTGGATGAGGTCAAGACGAAGAAGGGGACAATTCGGCGAGTCTTCAACTGCTTCTGCCCTCTTCCATCACCTTGAAGTCTTCTCTTCCCTTCCCACTTCAACCCGGGGAGCATGTCGGCGCGCGAGTGGCGTTCGGCCGTTCTCAGCGACACGACGGCGTAGCGGCGGGCGGTGGGAACAGGTTCGGACCCCTGGCCCGCCGCACACCGCCGCACTTAGCCTCGCGACAGTTTAGGCACCGGCCGATTTTACTTTGGTACGGACACACGAATTGATTGTAACAAATAATATTATTTCTCGTGAAATACAGTCTGCTTTTCACTCCAAGATCCCCTTGAGATCAACAGTCGCCCTCTCCCCCTCTATCCATCAACACTTCTACTCACCACTCTCTATTTACAGAGATAGGTAGACAAATGACACTACCAAATTTCAAAGACATAAATGTTTTTTATCTTTGAACCGCAAGTTGAGGACAAGAGGAGGTTGTTCCCTTCATGTAAACTTAATTTCAATTTAGTTTAGTTTAGTTAGTAAAAGAGACAAAACGCAGAATAACTTTTCGAATCTTAAACTCTGTTTATTAGTACGGGGGTAGATATTAGCTGTTACCTCGTTTCGTGTAATTAAGAACTCCTTTTGTTCATTTTGATAGTTGAGTCGTTATCGTCTGAGACAATAGTTTTGCGTTCTATGTGGATTCTCCACCGATAATGAGAACCTTTGTAAGTATCTAGGTTTGAGGATCATAAAGTTTCATGCCGTCGTCGTTGTTACTCTCTTACACTCTCTATAAAGGCATGGGAAGCCGCTCGATGCGAGCAACACAAAACCGGTCGTTGTGGAGATCCTTGGGCCGAGGCCTTTGTCCAGCAATGGACGTCTTTTGGCTGAGATGATCCGTGGCACTCTGTGATCATGAGGATACTAAAGTATTGAGCGTGTAGGGATGGTAATGGTACGGGTTGGATGCCTCATTGAGGAAGACCAAAGGGAAGATCTTCCTCCGAGCTGGGTGGTATAGCTCGGGAAGCGAGGTCCAACGGATGTTAGTTGCAGGTGCTATATATAGCGAAGCATATAGTGAAACTTCGCTACCGCGATGCAGGCTTCCCGTACTATTTCATTGTCGTAGTATGGGCGATGTCGTGGATATGCGTTTGTGGCGCCATCTGTTGACACGGTTGAGAAGGTGTTTCTACGTGTCGAGTAATGTGCGGCGTATGCGGTAGGTGACGCCGCCACAATCGTCTCAAATTGACATGTTCCCGTCAATTCATAATTAACTGCAATGTGTAGAGTTTTTGTTAATTCTACTCACCAAACTAACAAGTGCCTATTCACTTGTTTTTACTCTCACCTAACAAAAGAATGTATGTTAGTCATATGTGTTTTGTTCTCTCCAAATATAGTAGGGTGTACAACATTTCTTTTTTCTACTCGCCGAACTAAAAAGTGTGTGTTAGGTACTTGTCTTTACTCCTCTCCAAACAAAACAATGTGTGTTAGGTACATGTGTGTTATTCTCCCCAAACATAGTAGTGTGTAAGGCATTTCTCTTTTGTAGAAAAGAGTATGTTTGTATGGTGAGTAGTCACCAAAAAAAGCGTGTGTTAATCGCTTGTCTTTTCTATTTACGATGCAAAGGATGTATGACAGGCACATGTATTTTCTACTCTCCTGTTTATTGTTAGACCCAGGTTTTTTTACGGGTAGGCCGGCACTGCGGCGGGCAGAGGTGGTGTATGGCGCGCGACGATTGCGTGACTGTCTTTACTTCTCACCAATATAAAGATTGTGTGATAGGCATTTGTTTTTCGTACTCTCCAAACATAGTAGTGTGTCAGGGACTTGGCTTTACCCCTCTCCAACCAAAAGAGTGTGTTAGGCACATGTGTTTACTGTAAGGCCCAGGTTTTTAGGCGGGTAGGCCGGCACTGCGGCGGGCAGAGGTGGCGTATGGCGTGAGGCGGTCGCGTGACCGCGGTGCGTGCCGCAACGTGCTTTGTTTGTGATTGTTAAAAAACGTATTACAGTGACCACGAGCTGGCCGGTCATCCACTGTTCGCTGTACAATCGATTGGGGCTCGTAAAGCAACAAAAGAGTTGTGTTCAACATTATGGAGTAACTGATATTGAAACTTAGAGAACGCGGTTGTTTTTTCTGATAACGATGTCAACATCGTGGTGGTGGTGACGCTGTCGAGTGTTTTGCGATTGTGAAAGTGAAGCTACTTTGTGTAATACCATCATTTGTTGCCAAAAATTATGTTCCGTGCTTCGGATGGAATATCAAGCCAATGCATTGCTATCACTGGCAAGCAACACTTGTCTAGACTGAAAAAATCGTAGGTTACCTTTTTTAATATTTGTTTTGCATCAAGTCTCAGTGCCGTAGTTTGTTGTTTTTTTCTTATGGGTTTTTGGCCTTCATCTCACCCGATATTAAATGATAATAAGGCTGAAGGTGTAAGCGCACTTCACGCGCAAGAGATAAGATGAGAGTTGATGAACTACTGCACTGGCTATCTTTAAAAAAAAAATTAAATGCCTACCCGACCCACGAGTGCTAACGTCAGCCATCCCAGTAGCATAGCGGTCAGTGCAGCCGCCCGTATTGCGGAAGACCCAGGTTCGATTCCTGGCTGGGTCGGGTAGGCATTTAAATTTTTCACTGTATTTTATATAAATATTTAATTCAGCTTAAGTGTAGCAATTAGCACTTAAAATAAAAAAGTAAAAATGCTAAAACATTGATTTTATAGCGACACATTTAGATAAGATGGTGAAAGCTAGCCAGGCGGACAAACAAGCCCTACCACCAACCAAACCGAGAACACAAACATGTACAAAATCGAACCAGGTATAGAATATTAATTTATTTCTCATCACAAACAGGGATTTTTGGGTCTGAGACCGGTACGGTGGTTTAATTCACTAGACCACAGTCTAGGTTCTATAAAACTGCTTTGGCTACTTTAACCAAGTCGAATGTCTTATTGAATCTTATTTATATGAGCAAAGCCAAAAACATATTTTCAAAAAAAAAATCTTTATATGATCTTTCTTTATGACTAAGGTGGTTAAACCATTGCCCAACATAGGCCGGCTCAAGCGCTTGGCTTTCATCTCTTGCTGATTAGGCCGTGGAAAGAATTAGCTCACCTTACTTCTCCTGAATTCTCGTGATTCTCAACTATTGAGCAACTGACTATCTTATCTCTAACCTTGTCGACGGAACACTATATGCTACTCACATTGATGTTATGGCGATATATTAAGATAAGATGAGTGTAGTTAACTAGACGGACTTTCAACAAGCCATACCACTCATCTTAAAAAAGTGCTCCTTTTGCGAAATGCACCAATTGAGAAGTGCACCAGTTGCGAAGGCACTATATGAGAAGTGCACCAGTTGCTAAGTTCACCATTTGAGCATGGTGTACAAGTTGAGAAATGCACCAAATGCGTCAAACCCTACCAAAGGGATATTGTGCCTACAATAATATCATCATCATCATCATCATCAGCTCATTTATGTCCCCACTGCTGGGGCACAAGCCTTCCCTATGGATGGATAGGTAGAACGGGCCATAAACCACCACGCGGGCCCAGTGCGGATTGGTGGGTTGTTAACGACTGCTAATGCAGCCGGGACCAACGGCTTAACGTGCCTTCCGAAGCACGGAGGAGCTCGAGATAATACATTTTTGGTAACCCATCCGATGACCGGCCTTTGCGAATGTTGCTTAACCTCAGCACTCGCAGACCGGGCGCGTTAACCACTGCGCCATCGAGCTCCTCTACAACTACAATAATATACAGCTAGTATACAGAGCTACAATAATATGGGATATAATATACAGAGCTACAATAATATGGGTTATTGTAAACTCGCCATCAAAGTAAATTCGCCATCGAAAAAAATCTACCCCTAAAGGCATCGAGCCCGGTACCACTGGGTTCAAACGTAGACCGACCGGTGGTCTTAGCCTTCCTCAACAAATGGACTATTCAACACAAAAATATTTTTTCAATTAGAACCAGTAGTTCCTGAGATCAGCGCGATCAACTAAACAAACAAACAAATAAACTCTTCAGCTTTATAATATTAGTATAGATTTGTATGTAGTATACTTAAGTGGTTTATTAAGCTTAATAGAAATGTCAAACGTTTATCGCTTCGACGTGTGGTCACGTAAATCGTAGACATAAAATACAATAGCCAATAATGTGAACGCCACAAACAGTTTTGTTCTACCATTTTCAATTAACATTGGATATTGACGTATCAATATTTAATGTTATATTGCTAGGTACAATTTATTTTTCTCAAATAACCACATATTACTTGTACCAGTATTTTCTTATAAAACTTTCATGTTTAGTATTTGACGAACGAAAGCGTAATTGTATTTAGGGTGTCTCATAAATACTGCATTAAACTTAAGTCTCAAATTAAGGAGACCCCAGAAGGTAAATCTATATTTTTATTTTTTCATTCACCGGGTTCACACGCAAATCACGTACCACAGACGTCATTTTAAAACAAACGCAAAGAAATTCAATGCCGTACAGAGGACGTGATCAGCGTCCTGAGACGATCCCACCCACCCGTACCCAGTACGTGATCGGCTGTTAAAGTTTAATACATACATATAGACCCATCCTCTCACATACACGGATACTCGGACCATCTCAAACCAGTCCGAGCGCAGCTGTAGCGACATTTCATGACCGTTCGAGGTTGCCCATGTGTGCGTTGCTCGAATGCGTTTGTGTGAAGGCCGACCTTTGTGAAAATCGCTTAACTTCAGCAATTACAGACCGAGTGCTTTTACCGCTGCACCATCAAGCTTCTAAAGCAAAGATTTGTATTGAGTCTTTATCAATGGCAGGGCGGGCGCGATAAGCGGCACTTAGGACAAATTTTTGCAGTCTATTTGCTGATTGCCACTTCACCGAACTTTTTGGGGGTGGCGAGAAACCTAAAGGGTTTCTCAAGCCGTGTGAAACGAGGCACCGTCAAAGGTATTCTAGAGAGAATGGCATCAAGCACTAGTACGTGTCCCTATCTACTGACCCTGATAGGTAGGGTATGGCAGCTGGAACTACGGGTCCGACTGTCTTTTCAAGGGTACCACGGAGGTTCCGGACCTCTGCCGGTTATGCCTTCGCGGGCGTCTCCGGCAGGTCCCGGACATGGGTTGGACTCGTGGTGGCTATGTAGTTAGCTGTAGCAGTGGGAATATTTGTCTGCCTGGTTGAGGTCTGGTCAGGCTTCCATTTCATGCACAGCAAGCAGGTCTGAGTAACGGTCTCGAGGGGCCTGAAGCGAAAGGATTTGCGGGGCACGTGTGTTGCCCTTAGTTGGTTGTTCTGCTCGGTGGCTTTCATTGAGTAGTTCTCCAACATCTCCGGTACTAGTCCGGATAACTAGTAGAGGCGCCCGCTAGATGCAAAGTCTCCAGTTAAGTCAGCCGCGTAGGATTGTGGACTGAAGAGGTGCCTGGATGGGTACTGAGAAGTGAAAAGGCTTACAACTCCGCCACTAAAGAGGACATTTGGTAGTCGACTTTAGAGTTGACGACCGGAGCAGTGGAACTGCGAGTTGTGCTCTTAGTGCAACGAGAAGTGAGCGAGCTTACAGTCCGGTAACCTATCCGGATATTAAGTAGTGGACTTTACGTGTCCACGGGCAACTAGCTTGAGAAACTAGTCTTAAAGTACCGGATGAGGACACCTTTAACTTTATAACCTTATGGTTGGTAGGGGGTAGATAATAGATAATAGATAATTTATTTGTAAGAACATGTGTGTCATTCGTTACATGGAACTTTATGGAATGTTGGAAGTTTCAACATGTCTTGCCTTGCCAGGCGTACAATGTAAAATAATAAAAGAATAATTACATTTAAGGTACAAAATTCAGATTTTTTTTTAATAAATATCATGTCCATAAATAAAAATTCATTACTAAATTATTAAATTAATTATTACATAATTACAATTAAATTACATGTCATTTTCAACAATAACAATAAAACAATAATAAACTTTAAAATTCAAAAGATAAAAAGAAAAGATAAGAAAAACTTTAAAATTATAGAATCCCAAACTACTGTCACAGATAAAATCATTGACGTTATAATAACACTTGCTAATTAAAAAGGATTCTAATCTATTTTTAAACATGTTTATATTGCATTCTTTAATGGTGTTTGGGATTTTATTATAAAGTTTGGGGCCCATGCAAAAAATGCTTTTTCCTAAGAGACTAGTTTTAACTTTTAGTGACTGAAGTCTATGATTGTCACGCCTATTGCGAATAACATTATCTGACAGATGTGGAAATAAATATAGATTCGATTTTACAAACCCAACCACTTCGAAAATGTATAAAGACGGAAGTGAAAGAATTTTATGATTTATAAAATAAGGTAAGCAACTGTCAGTTGTTTTTTTTTGGGTGTCAGGATAAACTTTAAAGTCGTGTGGAGCTGAACTGTCCCCGTTCCCTACTAGATTTTCCGAAGAGTTCGGATCGGGTCGGGAGCGGAACAGGGTCCGGGGCGCCTCTAAAGGCTAGGACCTCGGCTCGGGTTGACCGGGTCATGGTATGGGAACCTAACACAACAGGCCATAGTCGTCACGCCGCTCTCATCCAGTTAACGACCTTACATCATACTCAGTCATACAATCAAATACAGCGCGCATTCAGAAACGTCAACACACAATTCAGTTACTTAAGCAAGAAACTTTGCGACAGCTCTGCTAACCAAAGTCCATGCTAACGAGCTAAGTAACTCAACTTCGCATAACTTGGCAGAGGCCGTGCCAAGTGTGTCCTAACGTGCGAAAGTTTATAATATTGTCATCTCGACCGCTATCGCTTCCATATGTTGTCTGGCTGAAGTATGTCTATCTAGCTACTGAAGCGATCATTTATAATGTACCTACCCGTTAGTACTTAAAGCAACTCGCCATTGGGGGAAATACATAGATAAATCTGTCGTAATACAGTTATCAAACCACCGTAATTCTAGTGTTAACGTGGTTTCGAAATATCTTTAGAGGCGCCCTCGGGTTGTCTCGCTTCCGACCCGATCCGAATTCCTCTCGAAGAATCTAGTAAAGAACGGGGACACGCACTAGTGCGTAATGCCATTCCCTCTAGAAAACCTCTGACGGTGTTTTGATTCACACGGCAGATTTTTTTTGAAGTGAAAACTTCTTTAGCGGCGTTGTGCACTTTTTTGGAATGGGTAAAAAATGTTAAACTCGCGTCAGGACCCGTGACCGTCAGGACACGTGACCGTCAGGACACGTGACCTGATCGAAAATTCGTAAGACGTATGGAGAGTACAGGGATGGGTAAAAAATGTTAAACTCGCGTCAGGACACGTGACCTGATCGAAAATTCGTAAGACGGATGGAGAGTAGACAGCTGGCGCGGCGTAATATAAATTTTTAATATAACTTAATATAACTTTTTAATGTAATATAAATTGTCATGTTTGTGTACGATAGCCCAATAAATAAATATTGTATTCTACCACATAAATGAGAGTACTTTTATACTGATAATGAAAGCAATTCGTGCAAAATTATTCCCTAACCATTCCAAAATATCAAAAATGCACAACGTTAATATTCAAGTTTTCACTTCTGCCGGCACTCCCAGAGTGCAACCCGTCGTTTTTTTTTTAATATTAAAAAGGAGGCAAACGAGCAGGCGGGTCAGCTGATGGAAAGTAATCGCCACCGCCCATGGACACCCGTAAAACCAAAGAAATCGCAGATGCGTTGCCGGCCTTGAGGAAGGAGTTGGATCTTGAGGAGGGAGTAGGAATTGGGAGGGGGAGGGTGAGAGATGGGCCTCCGGTACTTTCACTCACCAGACGAAATACAACAGCAACGAGTGCAAGTGTTTCACGCCTGAGGCAATCAGCAAACTATTTCCAAAGAAAATTAAGGGGTTAGTAAATATATTAATTGTTCTTTCACCTTAGTAGCATATAATAACAATGTAGCCGTCTGAAGGAGCAGAATAAAACTAATGCAATGATGAACAATCAAATTTATTAATATTTAAATAAATGAAGATGAGGAGCTCGATGGCGCAGTGGTTAACGCGCCGGGTCTGCGAGTGCTGAGGTTAAGCAACTTTCGCAAAGGCCGGTCATCGGATGGGTGACCAAAAACTTATCATCTCGAGCTACTCCGTGCTTCGGAAGGCACGTAAAGCCGTTGGTCCCGACTGCATTAGCAGTCGTTATCAACCACCAATCCGCACTGGGCCCGCGTGGTGGTTTATGGCCCGTTTTCCCTATCCATCCAAAGGAAGGCTCGTGCCCCAGCAGTGGGGACATAAAATGAGCTGATGATGATGATGAAATAAATGAAGTACTTATTATTCAAGCAGATAGTTTCATGTACCTCTACCAGTTAATTGTTTAATTGTATCTTTGATTTAATTTATACCTGTCTAATCCAAGGTGTTTATTTAGCTGTGTCAATGACTTAATATTGTTAGTAGGATAATTAATTATTTGACTTGACTGTGTCATTTGTAATTATGTCGATTTGGGAACGTGGCAATTTGTGATACACAATAGTTTTGTAATGTCAATAAAGTACTGATATTACTTTATAACTACATATTTTCTTGATTAGCACTAACTAATCAAGTACTGACGTCAGTAGTATTTCGCTTTGGTGTAGATTAATAATAATATATTCTTGTCGAGTCCGATTTCAACAAAACCAATTTAATAATAGACTTTGTTATTATTGTTGTCTTTGTTTTCCTCTTATACTTAATTTTTAACGGGTTGTATTTAATCGATCACCAAACTAACCTAACCTAACCCACAAAAATACTA
Organism: Eudonia mercurella; assembly: GCA_963082485.1. Lineage (NCBI taxonomy): Eukaryota > Metazoa > Arthropoda > Insecta > Lepidoptera > Crambidae > Eudonia > Eudonia mercurella. The sequence continues at coordinate 5,309,553 of OY720037.1, forward strand.
AGTTAGCACCTAAAAATACAAAGTTAGCACCTAAACTACTATTTAGATGCTAACTTAGCATTTTAGGTGCTAGCCTACTATTTTTTTGTGGATAAATTTATTATTTCTCATTTTTAACTATCAACAGTAATTTATGACTTGACCAATAACTGCCAGATTGTAGAGTTGTAATAATAAATGGATTAAGCATTCATTAGTATGAGGATTATACTAAATCCATATTATCACTTTTTTTTCGTTAGATTAAAGCCGAATAATAATATACAGAGCAAAAGTTTGCTAACAGGATGTTTTGGAAGAGTCTTTACAGTTAACTGAAGTCTGGAGAATTTCCTTCGTAATTGATTAATCGATCGTCGATAATGTCTTTATAAGCTAAGTTTTTTTACAACCGAGTCTATAAACAACTTTTGTTTCTTTTTTATATAGTTTGGTTAGCACTTATTTCATTTCTTTCACGATTACTATTAATGCGTTATTAACACCTCCGCCTCTGTGGTCTAGTGGATGACTACTCAGACCCAGACCATCGGACTCAGACATAGTGGTCCCGGGTTCGATACCCAATGGAGGGTACATGTTTTTGTACTCGGTTTGGTTGGTTGTAGCGCTACCACCATTTTATCTCGAGAGTAAATAAAAATCAGAGTAATAGTCATGTTCACTCAGCTAGAAAACAATTAAGTGTGCTTGAGTTACGCAAGTACCTAGTCTAACGGTGCTATGGGGACTGAACAACGATGATGATGATGATGATGATGATGATGATGATGATGATGATGATGATGATGATGATGATGATAATGATGATATACGATATATACCACGATATCACGTATTTAACGCGAGCATCTATCCCTTCGGCTTACGACAATGATAAGATAAGCCTAAATTATTTTCCTGGACAGTTTGGTGCTTTATTCTCTTTATTCGACATAATAAGATTCATCAAAATACTGTAAACAACTGTGAGCATATATTTTTGTTAAATTTATTTACTTAACTACACCATAACTGTATAAACTTAAAATGAGGAGTGAATTGATGGATACATTTTACTTCAATAACCTTCTTAACTTTTGTATTGTATGTTTAATGTTTTTTTTTTAAACAAATTATAATAAGTTTTATAGTCGTTGAATATATTTGAAAAAGGGAAAATAAAACACGACACCGAACTTTAAACATAATATATTAACTCCCATATCTCACAAAACATAACATCTTTGTTATTTAGAACAGTATGTATGTACAGTATGACATGAATGTAAGTAGTTACTGCATGCATTTTAACCTGTGTTGATACCGTTGCTTATGTAGTTGACGATCAGGTTGTACCACGACTGCATGGTGGAGAACACGCTGTCATCAGCAGGATGATTCAATTGGATCTCAACGCCACCCTCGTTGAAGATCTCTTCACTTGGAAGTTGAGGAGCAGGTACGGGAATGGGTTCAGGCTCGGCAGGGGCAGGCAAGACAATTGGGGAAGGTGCAACTTCAGGCTTGACAGGGGCAGGTAAAACAATTGGTGAAGGCGCCACTTCAGGCTTGACAGGGGCAGGCAAAACAATTGGGGAAGGCGCAACTTCAGACTCGACAGGGGCAGGCAAGGCAATTGGGGAAGGCGCAACTTCAGGCTTGACAGGGGCAGGTAATACGATTGGTGAAGGCGCTACTTCAGGCTTGACAGGGGTAGGCAAGACAATTGGAGAAGGCGCAACTTCAGACTCGACAGGGGCAGGCAAAGCAATTGGGGAAGGCGCAACTTCAGGCTTGACAAGGGTAGGCAAGACGATTGGGGAAGGCGCAACTTCAGGCTTGACAGGCGATGGCATCAAAATAGGTGAGACGGGACTCAGTGCAACATCTTCAATCTCAGTCTCGATGACAACTGAAGGTTCTTCAGGAAAGTCGATGGATTCAGATTCCACATCAGGTTGGCTGTCAACAACGCTCACTGGGCTCGGGACAATTTCAGACTCAGAAGCGGCCGCTTCAGCTACGGCTGCGATAGCTTCTGCAGCCTCAGCAATGCCGTCCGATGAGTAAGGGTGTAGCAAGTCAGCGGAGGAGGCTACGACACCGTCTACGTGGTCCTTCAGCTGTATGCCCACAATATCTCCGATGTCCAAGGGATGACCTTCAGCTACGCCGTTGACGACCAGTTCCACGGGATCCCCGTTCGCATCAGGAGCGGGAGCAGCAACAGCCACCGCCACAAACAGTGCCAACGTTAAGAATTTCATCGTGGATTACCTAAAAATCAAGTAAAGTTAAAACTTTCGTGCACGCATTGATATAATGGAGAAAACACAATATAAAAATAAACTATGCTTTAGTTCACACCAAAAAGTGTGAAATTTGAAGACCGTTCACACTCAATATGTCTATGTGACATGTAAAAATACAGACTAAAAATTCTTACCTGTGTTCTGAACAAAGGTTTAATGCCTTGTGCCATACGCCAATTTTAACTCTTTCTAATGTCGAAGACGCTTATCACAACTTTTGATAATCTTTATTGGGATGGTAATACTATCATAAATAATTTCATTATAATTTAAAGCAGTCATTGATTATTGAACTTCCTGCTTAATATAATGATACTGTAAATGTAGTTATTCCAACTACTGTAAGGGGTATGCTGTTATCGATTCCCAACAAAACATGTTAGCAAAACATTGCAGTCTCCTGCGACTTTAAAAACACGAACATCTAACAAACATCTACCATCTACTACTCGACAAAATAACTTTGGACGAAGAAGACGTACTCGATGTTTTAGAGGTTATTTTACTTAGGCGTGATTGTTCAATCGTCAGTTAAAATTTATTCATTGAATTATTTTGACATAATAACACATTATCCTTAGAAAATATGCCACAATCACAATATTATTCGTTGGATAAAACTTATCTGAGGATTGAAAAATCAGGCCTTAATACTGTTTTAATTTAATATTGTGTTGACAACGTCACACAAACGTAAGAAAAAGAGACAAAACAAGGACTAACTAAATAAATGCTGAAATAGTTTTTATACACAATGCACAACCTCAATGTTCGCAAGCAACGATGAAATGAAATTACCCCTCCCCCCGCAGGCGAACACGGGGATGTTTTCCGTCCGCCTCGGATAACATGTTTGCTTGTTTGAGCTAAACAAAACAGTTAGGCCACGCCCATATTTTGTTAGATGTTTGATGATGTGTTAGAAAACACAAAACACTGTCGCAGGAGTCCCGGCTTTATGGTTTTGTTAGATTGTAGAGTTTAGATTAGGTACGTCTTATTTATCTCTATCGCTATCACAACAGAGTCGATATAACAACACTGGTGTCACTGTCCATATTCCTTATTGGGTGTGGATTCCGTGTAAAGTACGCTTTCACCTTCGGTCTTATCTTTAGATTGTGAGGTAAAGGCCAAGAGTAGAAGTGTACCTCTATATTGAACTGGCCACGGACTGGCTAGTAAGACTGGTCAACGTTAAAGAAATTGCATTTGATACCTGGACTAAATGGGTTGCGTCTAGACCTCTTTTATTTTGAAAGCCAAAGGCGCCCATTCGATGTCAACAACTACCGTCACTAACATCCGATCATAATATTTTTACAAATATTAAAGATCAGTTAAGAAGTAAGCAAGCTATTTGGAATGGTTACAACCACGATAGCTCAATTGGAAGAGCACCTGACCCGGTATGTGAGAAGGGTGCATGTTCAAATCCTGCTCGTGGAATTTTTTTCAACATTTGTGTTTTTATAATTTGTTCGCAACAAAATTTACTTTAAAAATTATTTGAACATTAAGGAACGAGCAACTTTCTAAGAGTAAATCCATATTTTAATAAAGAGGCGGTAAGAACGGGAATGGAGATCTTATCAAGTAGTGAATTAAATGTCAATATGTCAATGGGCCTGAGGCCCAGCTTCACACTGTGAGACCATTAGATCCACTATAATACTCGTATATCCGGCCAAAGAATGGATTGGTATCACACACATAAAGTGGCCGAGTAAAACGCCTCGGTGGCCTAGTGGCAGAGGGCAGAGTGGCAGAGTGCAGAGTGGCAGAGTGCTCGGCCCGATACCCGAAAGTCGGGAAAATTATGTTTTGGATTATGCGATGCGTAGCCCAAGTTTGTGATCACCAACCCACATTTCACAAGCGTGGTGATTAAGCTGTAGGGAAGCCTGGTGGTAGGATGAATGCCACATTGAGGAAGGCCAAAGGGAAGATCTTCCTCCGAGCTGGGTGATATAGCTCGGGGACCGAGGTCCAACGGATGTTAGTTGGAGGTGCTATATATAGCGAAGGACATGGTGAAACTTCGCTACCGCGATGCAGGCTTCCCATACTATTTCAACGTCGTAGTCGTTGGTATGCGTTTGTGGCGCCATTTGTTGACACAGTTGAGAATGTATTTGCTTCGTGTCAATGTGCGGTGTATGTGCGGAGCCGCCACAAAGCCATTACCCGTCAAGGGTAGTGATGACTCGATTTCAATGATGCAGGCCTTTGCCCAGCAGTGGGACAGTTATAGGCTAATTACTTTACTTTACTTTACTTACTTACATAAAGTTACATTATCAAAATATTAATAAACACGACTGCCATGACAAAAAAGGCAAAAAACAAGATGTCATGTATCTATTTATCTGTATTTATAAAAGTGAAATGTCATTCACTCACTGACTTTATATAAAAAATCAAAACTGCTTGATTAATAAAACTGAAATTTTTATCGCAGTCGGGGGACCGCTTTGCGAAATACTTTCTTATTTATTACTAGCTGATCCGGCGGACTTCGTACCGCATTTTTTTTAAATATACTTATCCTATGTTACTCAGCGCTAGTGTAGCATTCTAATGGTGAAAGAATTTTTTAAATCAGTCTAGTAGTTTTTGAGTGTATTCGTTGCAAACATACATACATACAAAAATACAAAGGTTTCCTCTTTATAACATTAGTATAGATTTGAAATAGACATTTGTACTCGCAGGTACAAATGTCCTTTCTATTTTATTAATCTATTCGACAATTATTTTCTCTTTTTTGTTTCGTATTCTACTCGGCCACCGAGGCGAGGCCACTAGTTATTAACAGATTGATTTGATTGAATTTAGCGTTTTTATGGGCACGGTGTTGTACCTATGAGTATGTATTGTGGTATCTCTCGCACGCCATGATATCAATAACGAGTGCTCCTTTTTATTCATCTTCAAAATGAAAATAAAAATGAAAAATGTTCATATTGCAATATATTGCATATGTTTGTATACAAACAAATACAAAAAACAATGCAAACACCAATTTACAAATTAATTTTGCCCTGGCTACTGTAAAAAAGTAAACTTGTGGAACGGAAGCCAGAGTGTCAAGTGCGAGTTTATAAACTCAATTAGTATAGTCGAGAAACAATAATAATAAACAGTAATACAATATGTAAAAAAAACCCTGTCCGATCCGTAAAGGTCTTATTAGGTATCGAGATTCAAGTGTATTTAAGTAATCATTTTAAAATAATAAGTGAAAAAAATTACCCCTATAAAAATTTTGTTAAATGACAAAACTTACATGGCAAATACTAGGCGCCGCCGTTATTGATGAAAACTGTGGTCACATTTATTAAATTAGCTAGATTTTGGGGTAACTTGAGAAATTTTGGTACAAAAAACTTTTTTTTTTATATTAGAAGGAGGCAAACAAGCAGGCGGGTCACCTGATGAGAAGCAATCACCGCCGCCCATGGACACCCGCATGACCAGAGGATTCGCAGATACGTTGCCGGCCTTTTGTTTGCGTTTTAAATTACGATAACTCTTTTATTATTATGAATAATATTTATTTATTTTATTTCTTGTTATTGTTATTTGTATACCTATGTACCCCTTTGCGATCGGACAGGGTTTTTTTTACATAATGTATATATAACTAATCCAAACAAAACTTTTGAAAATTTTAAAAAAGAATGTTGAACGTGGGACGTCAGTAGTAACTAATTTTTACCTACCTGCCGTACCTGCTTTCTAGCCACATCTTGTGAAATTTTAATGAAACTATTATTTTGAGGCGCAAATAAATTAATGTTTAAAACCAGTGTTCAATAGCATCAATTATGAAATTATAACAAAATATATCAAATCAAATCAAATAAAATATATTTATTGTGGTAGTTGGTTTTACACATAAGTAGTGCTTATAATTAGTTCAGCCATATTGTCTTACTGACATGCAACATTCAGTATAAAAAAGGAAACATTAATAATAAAGAATAATTAATTAAGAATATATGGAGGTTTGTCGTTGTGCTGCACCCTCTCATTAATTTGTTGGATACCTACTTACCTAAGTGTTTGTGAAGATGATTTTTAACGTAGAAAAATTACAGTCATTTAATCTAGAACGTAACCCTACCAACTACGTTAACATGGTTTCCAGTATAACGGAATGAAGTAAAGTCGTGCTATAAACAAATATATATTATTTGGACCGGCATGTTCAGCTCGGCATCAACTATTTGTTGAAAAACAAATCCTGCCCGAAACAACTACTCGTACAGCGTACTTTAAAGCTAAACGAACAACAACTAGAACAAAACCCGATCGAGGAACCATCATTGCTCTACAAATGCATTATCTACATGCTCCTGTGACATACAACTTTTAGGGACATCTGACAGATCCAATATCACAGAATAATAAATAGCTAAAGCATATTTATTATTCTGAGTCCAATATTGACAACAAAAATTTGTTTTTTTCCTTTTGTTGATGGCTTCGTGCGATTAGCACATTTAGCCAATGTCAAAGTAATTTGTCTTACAAGTAATACATAAATCACACTAATATTAGAAATGCGAAAGTTTGTGTGTATGTATATTTGTTGCTTCTTCACGCTGCAACGGATGGATGAAATTTGGCATACAGTCAGTTTATAACCAGGATTAACACATAGGATAGTTTTTATTCGATATTCTCACGGGAATGAATGGAAACTGTCAAAGCGGTACGAAGTCCGCCGGGTCCACTAGTAAACAATATTTCTTTCCTGTATGATGATGATGAATGATAATAGAAATGAGAAGTGAGAAAATTAAATGATATACCCCCCAACTCCACGAGTATCTCAGTAAAGATGTGGGGTGTGTGGTAAACCACACTTAGTAAACTAAGTCCTCACGCGGATTTCTTTAGAGAATTTGAAAAGTGACGTTGCACCGTTTTGTTTCATTTGCCAACACTCATGCGCACTCACGCTCTTTTAAATTAGGCGTTTCGTGTCGGACCGCTGCTGTGCGTTTTCATATTAAACGCCAGTCGCACGACAGCCGCACGCTTGTTTTAATATAAAACGCAGTGCTAACGCACGACAGCGGTCCGACACAAAACGCCTATTTTGAAAGCGCCCTTAACGGTTAATAATCCACCATTATTTCACATTAATAATAGACATAATACAAATATTAGAAAATAAAACAAAACCGCAGACATGACTCTTCATTTTCCCGCCAAGTCGATCACATAAATACTTGGAATGTTATTAGATGATAATCTCGGACCATATAACAATATGATCTGAGAGATGCACCTTTGGCATGCATTGGCATATTAAGCAGACCACCATATAAGTTGCCACCAAAAGAATCAGTGTTTCAGTAAATGAGTCCGGTAAAGTGCACTTCCACCATTGGAATTATCGTCACCTAGGTATACCAGCAAGTGAGATAAAGGTCAAGCAGTATTTAAAAAAAGCTAATACAGAGATGACGTAGACGCGGACGGGGCGTAAAAGATTTTCGTAAACTCTACTCTCAGCATCTGTTGCTATAAGATAATGTTAGCGTTATGTCGCCTTTGTAAATATACGATTTCAATGACGAAACAAATATATAAAATACAAATTAATGCTTATGGAAAACAATTTCCCACAAAAAATACCACTAGTGCCCTCTCTATTCAACTTTAGGAAACTAACTGAACGCTTAAAAGTAGAGGACTTCAGAACCATTTAACAAATAATTTTTGACGTTTCCGCTAGATGTCGTCACGGCACAAAAGTTCTCGTTTTTACTGAAACTTAGGTATATTATATAGAATATGAATAATATTTATAAAGCTTAACTTACTGAAAAATAACAAATAATTAAATCATACAATGAAATTATTCTATTAATTTTAGAAATAACCACTAATAATAAAAAATTTAAAAAATTTAAAAATTTAAAAAAAAATGTTGCTAATTAAATTGGTGTTATCCAAAATTTGGGAAAATATTTGTAAGACAACGTACCTATAGAGTTTGCTTAATTTTATGTAAAAAATTGGTTTAATATGAAGTTCATTTAAAGTACTATTAAAATTCTATTGTTTTTCTTCCACGACGGTTGACGATTCCGGGTAAAGAGTGGCTCTTTTAAAATTTGCTGCATTTTTTACAAATTCCTTATAGCAATACACAGCATTTATAAGGCGGACTTAAGACCCTGAGATATTCTTTACAAGTCCACCAGAGAAGTGTATCAAGCAAAAAACTAATCACGTTTACTCAATAAAACAACTCCACAAATATTCTTAAGTATTTGTGTTTTATATTAGAAACGACTCATTCTAATTTAGTTTGGAATCAAACAGCACATACTTAACAAGACACTTTATTACATTTAATGTAGGTACTAAATTTATGACACTTTTACAAAAACAAAAATAAGTAACTATATATAGTAAAAAATCTTATGATTACTTTGTCCAAATATGATAAAAGTGCTTTGTTCTTACAAATCGGTTGATTTGATCGGTTGACACTTTCAAAAATCTTTAATCTAGATTCAAAGCTTACTTTTGGAACAACATTGCAAGTTTCATGAAATGTGTGAAGTTTATATAGACAGAGACTGATGATCCTGATTTAAGATTTATGAGACAAATCGTTTAAGAACGTTGACATAAGACTAAAATACTTTTTGAGTGACTACAACCAGAACTGGGGTGAGCTTCGGATCCCACCCATCATTCTTGGATTGCGGCGTCAGATCCCCACTCTTGTGCACTTCGGAGATCTTCACAAAGATGTCGCGGAACTTCTTCTCAAGACCCAAGTCTGCAGCAGCGCTGTCAACTTCCTCGATGGTCGTGTTGAGCGGCAGAACAGTCTTCCCGGTGGTGAAAGGAGTCGCCTTCCCGTAGTAAAGGTCCATGTGGTCGTTGAGGAGACCGTCTAGAACCTTCTTTGAGATTACTTTTATCGTGGCATCTTGAGTGGCTTTCGACAGCTCGTCTATGGTCACTGAGGGCACTGTCATCTTGAATTTTCTTCAAATAACGTTTCTGTAATTAGAGGTATAATAATTTAGATAAACTTTAAGATCAACTAAGCGCCGCCACTCGTTTTCATGGTTTTTGTCCAACTTTAAATGATATTGTAAAAAAAACTTATAGTGTGTTATGAATTTATGGGTCGGACTAATTGTAAACACGTTCCCTTTGATACTAAATATATATTTTGTTTATGTAATACGATAGTTTTTTCATCATATATCAACTTAACCTTGACTTCACTTTTGGCTTTTTTTGGTCGGCCCACCCTTAAAATACGGGATGACAGCTAAGAAGCAGTCGGTATTCAATTGTAGCAAAAGACTAAAGTCAGTTACTGACCCCTACTTTTTATCGAATAAAGAAAAAAAATGTCGAGCACTGGTCCCTGTTGATGACTGGTACCACTATCCTGCTCCATACCAAATTGTATGAAAGCTCATAAACAAAACACTCACCGAGAAAGCTTGGTTCACTTGTTTATTTAATTTAGTTTCGTAACTTGCGGTCACTTGACATACTGAAACTGAGCTAAACAAGTCGACTACATAAATCACACCTAGCACTCCAGATACGATACGATGTCGCGTCACCTGATAAACGTGCAGCATTATCTATGAGTAAGTACCTTATTTATACATTTATTTCGCGCTAACAAAATCATAAAGTTTCAACATATTTATTCTTCGTACTCGTATTTATTACCTCAGCAATTTTATACATCATCAGCTCTTTTTTATGACCCCACTGCTGGGGCACGAGCTTCCCCTATGGATGGATAAGGAGAACGCGCCCTAAACCACCACGCGGGCACAGTGCGAATTGGTGGTTGTTAACGACTGCTAATGCAGCCGGGACCAACGGCTTTACGTGCCTTCCGAAGCACGGAGGAGCTCGGAATGATAAATTTTTGGTCACCCATCTAATGACCGGCCTTTGCGAAAGTTGCCAACCTCCGCACTCGCAGACCGGGCATGTGACGCGCCATCGAGCTTCTCAATATTATAACGAAAATATTATTATTTCAGCAATTTTATAACGGACAATTAATGTCACAGTTCACTTAAAACCACGATAAGTTCAAACTCGGTGTGGGTTTTTACCGCGTATCGGCAAATGTAGTGGAAGATGCCCTCAGGGTGGAGCGACGATCTTCGCAAGGTGGCTGGCAAGAGCTGGATGAGAGTAGCCGCGGATCGTGCTCGCGGCGTGCACTTGAAGAGGCCTATGTCCAGCAGTGGATAAGTATAGGATGATGATGAAGATGTGGGTTTTAATTTTAATAAACCGCGGTGGTGAGCTAAAACCATCTGCGACGATAAGCTCGCGTGGGACCGCCGGAGTCCCGCAGCGCCGGAGCCGTCACAGAAAACATGCCTGCTTCATGCCTGCTTGCTTACTGCTAATTTACATGGTTAAGAAAATAAATAAAAAAATAACAAATCAACTATTTATTTATAAAGTAATGTTTAAAAAATACTAATTCTATTATTCCTTGTGATTGTTATGCTATGCATTCATTATGCTTTAAACAAATTATGCGTTAAGATATTATTCGTTGTGATCATTATGCTTTTCAAATGTATGCCTTTTAATACATGTGACAAACAATTTTAGCCTACACTATAATAGGCCTTTTAAAATTATGCGTCGCAATAATATGCAACGTGATGATTATGGCTATTAAAATTATGGAACATGATATTATGACAATAAATGTTATGCTTAAAATTATGACGGTTTTCGGAACCATGTCTAGTTATAAGCCAACCAAAACATTTACACATAATTCGTCAGATAGTCACATTCCAAGAAGCATAAAAGAGTGATTCTATATTCTATCGATGAAGCATTATGAACTTACCTACTTAAAACCAGACGATATTTTTCATCGTTATCTACTCATGTTATCTAAAAACTTTGTGAATAACAAAATGCACATAGTAACAATTATTTAGGTATCATTGACCAGTGCGGATAGCAATTACCAATTGATGAATACTTAAATTAAATTCTCGAATTCATTATTATTTTATCATAATATCAGCATCACACCGTAGACGACCATAAGCTCGGATCCTCACTCTACACACACGCGATTGTGAAAATCGCAAAAGAAAACGACATATCCTGGACATAACTGGACCTTTTCTGTACCAGTGTACCATCATCGTGGCGGATGTTGAGCGAGCAGTTCTTTGAACCCACCATATTATTCATGTTTTAGCGAGGTTAATAATGCGTTGCTTAGTGCTTCTAGTTTTAATTAATATGTAACTTCTATCGGTGAGAACCTATTTGTGGTTTTTATGTGTAATACTTTGTAACCCTATCAAAATTTTGTAAACCTTGGTTTTCCTAAGATATTAAAATAATAATTAAATTAAAATAAATAAAATATTCAGTCGTCGTAGCACACACGTCTGCATATCAGACTAGGTACAACAAACTGTCTAGACTTTGAACATTTATTTAATAAATTTGACAATTTTGGATAGATTGCAGTGCAGTAGCCTGAATTTGAGGAAGGGAATAATGTCAGAATCAGGCCAGTGAGACACGATTGTAGAGTTCAAAAAATGTGGATCCAGACCCAGTTCAGACAGTTAGCAAGAACATAGGAAGAAGGTCTTTCAACCACTATGATGACCATGAATCTGAAAAGGTATCAAGTATCAAGTTTTTGTCGCACCGTCAAAAGATGGAAAAGTCTACCGGTACACGTTTCCTTCCTATGATATGGGGTCCTTTATAAGAAGCGTGAAGAGGCAGCTTGTGGACCGACAGTGTGAGGGTGACGAACACTATCTACACATTTTTTTTTTTTATTCGTAGCACGGCAAATGACTCCAATTCACCTGATGTTAAGTAAATATGGATTCCAGATTCGACGACAACTGGTGCAGCGTGAAAACAACGCAGCATCAGTTATCCTCACTTTGCCGGCCCACAAGGTGCCTCTTCACGCCTCGTTTGAAGGACCCCATATCATAGGAAGGACAGAAAACGTGTGCTGGCAAACTATTCCATGTTTTGGAGGTGCGACAAAAAAACGAGTCACCAAATTTCTTAGTGCGTGATGGAATATTTGAGACAGTGAAGCGGTGACTCCGGAGAGCAGCACGTGTACTCCTATGGAGGAAGGGAGAAGGTGGGATGAGGTCAAAGAGTTCTTCAGAGCACTCGTGGTATAAGCGGTAAAACACACTGAGTGACGCAATATCTCTACGCAATTGCAGAGTTTCAAGAGTATTTGTGACTTCTGCGTTGCCGATAATGCGTACAGTGCAGCGCTGCAATCTGTCCAAAGCATCGAGAAGGTACTTTGCGGAACCGTCCCAGATGTGCGAGCAATACTCCACGCAAGACCGTACCTGTGTCTTGTACAAAAGGCACAACTGGTCAGGCGTAAAGAATCGCATAGCAGTGAATATTTTCAAGTGGAAGCATATCATTGATATGCAGAAGGAACAGCGTGGGGGACAGAACGGAACCTTGAGGGACACCAGCGTTCACTGACATGAACCGCAAAGCGCATCCATCAGACAGGACACGAATTCTCCGCTCATGTAGGAAGCCAGCGACCCAGTTGCAGAACTGAGCAGGCAGACCGTATGCCGGGAGCTTGGAGAGAAGAGCTTTGTGCCAGACCCGATCGAAAGCCTTGGCTATGTCAAGGCTAACAACCATCGATTCACCACGCTTGTCAATAGCCTCACCCCAGAGATGTGCAACGTACGCTAGAAGATCACCCGTTGTTCGTTTCGGCCGAAACCCGTATTGGCGATCATGAATTATGGAGTGTTCTTCCAGGTAGTGAACAAGTTGTTTATTTAAAATACGTTCCATGATTTCCATTGAAATGAAACAACTTTTCCGATTAACTCGCGGTTATTTTATACATTCGTTTTCATTAAAGTTTATCCTGACGTTTCAATCCCTTTGGGTTCGTGGTCACTGGGAGACTGAGGTGTTGGTCGTCTCATAATTAGTCGGTAGCTTATACCTTCATTTTAATTTAATCATGTGCGTTCCGTTTTACGCAGAAAGAGCTTACAGTATCTTTTGGTCTGGCAGTATGCAGGTGGTATGGTGTTGGGTGGGGCTGAGATTTAATATTTTACCGTGTGATGGGATCCCAGTAAGTACTCTTAGTAAGTCAGACAGATGTTTCATTTTCATTATGATAATTATTTTAAAAGTGTTTTTTTTCCAATCCCACAACATATACCTCAAAATAGTATAACACGCTCGATGTCACAGCTTATCTGACATTGAATAATTTGATCAGTGATATGATATTACATACACGACTGTATGTACGTTACTTTATATCAACCCAAAAACATAAGGTCATCTATTTTTATAACAATTGTGTATTGAAGGTCAATCAACGTCTAATTGTTCTAGGCAACATAGTCACCGATAATAAGTATCGATGAATATAGTGGTTAAAAATAGCTGCTTCGAATGATTATATATACTACTCAAAACAAAATAAGGGCCACGAGGTATTTTGTCTGTACCATGAAAATAATAAAACCAATATTATTTTTTTTGTCTCCATAACGAAAACTAATGTTGTTTTTACCGTGTAGACCAATAAATTTATTCCAATAATAATGATTAAAAAGTTTATTTGCTTTTGAAAGAAAAAACACATTTAAGGTTAAAAATAAAAACAATGTAAAGTTACTGAAAACAAAAGAAAATACTCCATGCTCATCTTTTAGTAACGGGTATGCCCCCCTCGTTTCGTTACGCACTCCTGAAGCCTGGAGTGCATGCTCTCAATCAAATGCCTGTCATTTTCCATTGGAATCTCTTCCCAGGCTCTTTTAACAGCGTTGATGAGTTGCTGTTGGTTGTGGATTTCCTGATCACCGTCTCTAACTCTTCGTTTCAACTGATCCCACATGTGCTCTATTGGATTTAAGTCCGGACTGTTCGCCGGCCACGGCAAGACTTGAATTTGAGACGCTTGCAGTACAAACCGAGTCGCTTGAGCCGTGTGTGCACGAGCATTGTCTTGCATCAAGATGAATCCAGGACCCGCTCGCTGGGCAAATGGGATCACATGTGGTCTGACGACTTCCTCAATATACCGCTGAGCAGTAACAGTACCCTCATTTAAAAAAGCGAGCTCAGTTTTGCCGTGTAAGCTTATCCCGCCCCAAATCATTACATTTGGACCACCAAAACGATCGACTTCATGGATGCAGGCTTCTGAAAATCTCTCGCCGCGTCTTCTCCATACTCTAATACGCCGATCGTCGTTAAAAAATTTAACTTTGCATTCGTCTGTGAAGAGCACCATGCCCCATTGGTTTATGTCCCAGTCCAAATGTTGACGGGAAAATCTTAAACGATTTGCACGATGATTTCTGGTTAATGGAATACGGACAACTCGCCTTCTTGATGCCTGCTGGTCTTCATGCAATCGATTACGAATAGTTTGGTCACTGACACGAGTACCCGTTGTGAGCCGTAAACGATTTTGCAGCTTGCGGGCCGTCGTTGTGCGATCTCGGCGCGCACTTAATCGAATGTAACGATCCTCTTGAGCTGTTGTAATGCGAACTCTGCCCGAACCAGGTCTTCTTCTAACACTGCCGGTCTCTTGGAAACGATTCCATAGATTTTGAATAGCTCTTCGAGAAAATCCCAATTGCAAACCCACAGATCGCTGCGAATGACCTTCTTCAATCATTGTAACGGCTCTGGTTGCTGTCAGCGAGTCCATATGACGCCTGCGTGCTTGTGGCATATTGCAAAAGATGTTTCTAACTCGAGATATCAATGAACTCTGATAATTTCTAATAAACCAAGAAGCTAAGGAAAGCAAAACGTCAAAGAAAATGCAATCAAAATTTTCAAAAATAATTTTAAATCAAATTTTATTTAAAATTGTTGCCAGCATTAGATGAATACTACAATATTAAAAAGTTTAGGTATCAAAGAGTTTGTATACTCAATATTTTACTACTTTCAATATGTAAATGTTTAATAATTTACACCAAAATGAAAAAATACCTCGTGGCCCTTATTTTGTTTTGAGTAGTATACCATTCCAAAAGGGGAAAAAAAGCTCCAAAGTTGTTGGCTTATATTTAAATTTTGTGTGTTTATATGTATTGAATAGTATGTTATGAGAAGATTATGAAAAGTTATGGGAGGTGTCCTTCTATGTCGGAAGGACATTTTCCATAATTTGTCGCTGAATAAGAAGAGAGAAAAGAATGTTGTTGTTGAGCTGTTGCTGTGCCGGTTCTTCCCAGTACAAAGTTTGCCCTGTTTGCCCAAGATTTACGAACCGATGGCATAGTCACATTCTTAAGAAATAAATATTATCGTAGCCTAAACTGAACAGAACCTTACATTACTTGGCTTATGAATATTTTAGATTAAAATGGGGTTTAAATATAACAAAATCACACTAATATTCTAAATGCGAAAGGTTGTGTGTATGTATGTATATTTGTTGCTTATACACGCTGCAATGGATGGATGGATTTGGATGAAATTCGGCATACAGATAGTCTATAATCTGGATTAACACATAAGATACTTTTTTCCCGATATTCTCACGGGAATGGGAATCACGCGGGTGAAACTGCGGGCGGCCGCTAGTAATAATATAAATAACAATTTCAAGTATTTAGTTGTATTTTATTTAGCACAATGTTGGGCTGGTTAACGATAGGACTGGGCTCTTAAGCCTCGATGGGAAGAACAGCGATCACATCAATGGGGTTGACAGCCGGACTCAGGAATGGGGGGATGGTCGAGGTAAGATAAGGTAAGGGATAGTTGGGAATTGGGATAGTCTGCACGGGAGTGGGGCGGTCGACCACGGGAGTGGGCATGATCGTCTGCTCGGGGGTGGGACGGTCAGCCACGGGAGTGGGACGGTCGATCAAGGGATAGTTGGGAATCGGGATAGACTGCACGGGAGTGGGGCGGTCGATCACGATCGTCTGACCGGGCTGTGGGCGCTCGATGATGTGAGAGGGGGCAATCACACCTTCAGCAGTCTGTTAAAAAGTTAAATTATATTAGCATGAGACACATATGTCTTGTAATTGGTAGGGTAACGCAGAGGTTGTCATTTGTCTTACTACATCAAAGGGAAGACACCAACGGCTAAACGTGCTTAATTATATAAGACCAAGCCACAGGTTTTCGCACAAATGAACCCAGGACATTAAATGCGAGCTACCCTCAATTTGGTGCACAGTTCGCTTTACCATCTTTCTCAGAAAAAAAGTAAGATTAAATCATTGAAGCAATGTAGTAGTAGCACTTACGTTGGACTCAATGTTCACGATGATCTGAACAAGAGGGCTGGTGGACAGGAGGGCAGCAGGAGCTTCAGGGGCAACTGGAGACACGGCAACGGGAGAGGGGGCAACAACGGCAGGTGAGTCGACCACAGCCACAGGGGAGGCCACAGCGGTGCTCTCAGCGACGATGTCAGCGGGCACGGCTACGAGGATAGAGTGCTGTTGGAATAAGAATGTAAGAGTTAGCCTTAGGGTGGCTTTCCATTAGAGATGTGGTAAGGAATATGAAGCAATCCTATTGGTTGAATTCGCACCAATTAGCTTCCTTGCACAGCTCTGATGGAGAGGCAATTGCACTCGACGATATCATCGTCAGCCTACATGATGTAAGTAAAACACAAGTTTGAGTTATGTAATTCATAACGTTATCCTTTATCACCATAATTGCTTTTTTATACCGTCTATCATGGCAAATTGTCCTCTACTCCTAAATCTGCAAAGTGATGATCTGTATCAACGGGTTTATCAAAGTCTATCTCCGCCATAGTCTTTCACAAAGCCAAATATTTTATCCTAAGCATACCTTAAACTTGTTTACGTTTTGTGATGAGAAAACATATTTGTAATTTGTATCCTACTCAATTTCTAGAGTGCCACCGTACCTGTTTGCCACCGTTGATCAAGTGGAACATCAGATCGTCGAGGGCCTTCTCCAAGTAAGGTACCAGGGCAGGGTTGGAGACAGTAGACAGGGAGCTGTCGATCTCCTGCAGACTCAAGTAGGACAGCTGGAAGGCTGGGACAAACACATCAATGGATTCCTAGACAAGAACAAAGAAGAGTTACACGCTGGTCTAAAGGAAATCAAATAAATATATTAACAAAGTAGGAAAATTTAAATTATATATTATATAATTATATAATTTATAATCCAAGCACATGAAAAAGGCGATAAAGAAACCAATGATCACGAAAGATCTCCATCCGAAATTGTTTGTATTTCAGTGTGTATACAAATGTTTGATAGCTCAAAGAAAAATCTAAATGAAAACAAAAATAATTTTTCATTATTATCTATATATTAATACGTGAAGCAAAAACTTTGTACCCCTTTTTACGAAAATTGCGCGGACGGAGGAGTGTGAAATTTCACACATTTATAGTTTATATAGAGAAGGATTGCAGAATGTTATTTTTTTTAATTATGCATAAAAAATACATTAAATCAATAAAACAAGCATTACACACACCATGTATTTGACACACACGCATTTATACTCTTTCAAAAATTTACAAAATGGAAGACGAGCGGCCGAAATCGGTCAATGCCAATTCAAACTCACATTCTATCTTTTTTAATTTTTCATTGCTTAAGATACATTCAACACAAGCTTTAATAAAATAACGGTCGAATTTCGACCACTGGGCGACCACTAGTTAAGATTAATAGGCATTAATGGCATTAATAGGCACATAAAGCCGTTGGTCCCGGCTGCATTAGCAGTCGTTAACAACCACCAATCCGCAGTGGGCCCGCGTGGTGGTTCGTCCCGTTCTCCCTATCCCTCCATAGCTCGTGCCCCAGCAGTGGGGACATAAAATGAGCTGATGATGATAATGATTAAGATTAATAGTTACTTCAAGTACCTAATGCCTGTATTTTAATCTCGATGTGTGACTTATGAGCTACTCCATAAAATACATTTACCATTTGTTCTCCAGCGAAATAAGCGCTCATTATCTCATTCAAACCCTTCTCGAGGTAGGGCCTGAAAATTGAAGAGCTGATGGTGGGGTCTGAGAGGGCGCGGTCCAGTTCAGCCAAGGTGAAGGTGCCGGTCACTCCAGCGGCGGTGGAAATGGTAATGGATTCCTGTAAAAGTTCTTTAATTAAGACTTGAACTTGACGTGTTAAGGGTCAGGAGTTCAACACAACTGTCGCTGTAGCTGATCACAAGTTGAGTCTCTTAGTAAAACTCTTTCTAGGTTGGGGAGCAGAAAAATTTTACAAGTAGTTTGACTACTGATCCTTGAGTCGAGTCGTCGTCAAATGCTTCGCGATTTTACCTGGTAGTTTCCGCTGTAGATGGCGTCCATATAGATGTCGAGGGCCTGCTCCAGCACTGGCTTCAATGCTGAGCTGGTGGTGGGGTTCTGGATAGCCTCAGACAATTGGGTCATGGTCCAAGTCGATGGAGCGGCGCAGGCCACAGCCACGACGGCAGCGAATACGGCGAAGATTTTCATTGTCACGAGCTTTTTTTAGAACCACACTTGCTCTGTAATTGGAATAAACAATAAACAAGAATAACTAATAAATAAAAATAAATACCTAAGGGAAAAACACAATTGTACTTTTCGTTGATAAGTCACTAACTCTCTCTCGATAGTGCAGCGATCAGGAATGCGACGATAAAAAGTTCTTAACTTGTAAAAGTTAAGAACTTTTTAAAATACTGGGACACCGGATGGGCGAAATAATAAACGTATTTCAAGCTATTTCGTAAATAGCAATCGTTAAAACTTATAGGTCGAAGGTTAAAACACACCAACTGCATTGGGTAAGCTTAAGGCCAATCTTCATATGGGCTGTTGTTTTTGTGGAATGGTCTGACCCCAAATAGTCGGTCGATTTGAGGCTGATGACAATTCTCTCTCTCTTACAGAGAAACAAAAGACACTTGGAAAAAAACTATAACGCTAAACAAGTCTGGTCAAGCTAGAGAAATACAGCCCCGAATCCAACTCGGCTGGGGTGCTTTCAGCAACATGTCGGATATACTCAAGGGCAGAATATCCATGCCTTTGACCAATGCATACTGCCTGTCATGTCCTACGGTTCGGAGACATGGACTCTCACCCGCCAACATATTCACCATCTTCAAGTGGCACAACGGAGGCATTACATTGCGAGATCGTGTGCCAAATAAAGAGATCCGCAAAAGAACCGGTGTGACTGATATAGCACAATCTGTCACACAGCGCAAGTGGCGATGGGCTGGACACGTGTCTCGTAGAAGGGATGGCAGGTGGAGCCGGAAGCTACTGGAATGGAGGCCAAAATCGGGTAAAAGAAGTGTCAGACGTCAACCTGCTAGATGGGCTGATGACCTTGTGAGGACGGCGGGAAGGAAGTAGATGCGAGTGGCACAAGAGGCCAAGTGCACACAACTACACACCTTTACATGTAACTCACTTTACACACCTCGACATCTTGAAACTTAAAACAGGGAAAAACTAGGGAAAATGCTGTCTTAAGCAATAGAATTAAGTGGTACTCTTGCAGTGGGAATACAACAGGACAAAGAAATATATAATTGCTATGCTGGTTCTTACCTGAGTCCCAGTTAGAATTTGATGGATTTGTGAAGTTTCCATTATTTATACTGTCCGATAAAGTTTAGATGTCATAAATAAAATACATTTATCTTAACAGCTAGTTGTAAAGTGATAAATTGAAATTAGTTATTACAATAATTCGTGCATAATACTTTGCTAGCGGATCGTCCGCGACTACGCTCGTGTAAGCACCCGTATCCCTTGATCCCGAAAGAATTTATTTGAGTGAATTTCTCAGGCTAAAATAGTACGCGTCTAGGCTGAAAACGCTGTAATGCTTTACAGATAATATCACGATATTTTTCAAAATTAATAAGACATGTATCCATATGAAGTCACATAAATTATATTTGTAAGACTATTAGTTTTCAAGAGAAAAATAATTATATGAGTAATAGTCAATTTCTGTGTCTTGTCCACAATTACTTTGATACACAATATTCACCTCTTAGGAAAATAAACCACGACAAATATAAAAAAAGTGTTTTACTCGTAATTATGTTAGGTATTAGTTGATCTACAAGAAGATAATCAAATTTGAAATTTTAGACTCCGGGGTAATTATTATATTGTTAGGTTGATTAATAATTTAGTAATTTATATCCCATTTGATACTCGTTTCCGAACGAGATTAATGTTTTTATTTCACTGGCAACACTGAGTGTTGGCGGGAACGAATGGAGGGAAAATAACATGGCGGATCGAGTCACTAAATGACGGGCACTTTGGCTTGGGCGTTCGTAGTGGATAGTGAATTGTAAGCTGTAATTGGTTATTGGGAGAAATACACCATTTAAAAGAATGTGAGTTTTATTGTGCTAATATATAAATTAATAATAATACTATAGGGTAAGGGTTCCTCTTACATTTCAGAAGTGGGATAATGCCAGCCTACTTACTAGCTTTGATTACTACTTAATTTTAAAAGCAATAAGTAAACTAATCAAATAATATTAAAATAGCATGAAAGTGTTAGCTTTAAAGTGATTTAAAGGTTTTCCTTTTTTTTATTGGTGAGGGTAGGTTTATATTTTAAACGTTGTGGACGTCTGGTATTAGTTAAAGTAAGTCCCAGTGTTGAAAATAACGTTATTCTTAAGCAATGAAGTCCCGTTTTTGATATTGTTGTATTTTATGCTGGGCGTTTTTCTCCACCATCAAGTTGAAGGTTGTTTAAAGGTTGTTTAAAGGGTATCAATTGGTAGTGTTGGAGATGGACTGGGGGTGTCCGGGGGGCTAAAATTTCGTTATTTTTGCGCTACGTCGCACTGTTTTCGAGATAATTGAGTTTAACGTAATATGTAGTTGTTACTATTTTACTCCCAAGATGGCGAAATTTTCGGACAAAGTACACAGCCTGTGTTTTTGAGTTTCAGAATCAAGCCTCATGAGAACGAATCACTCCACTACGCCGCCGTTTGACGACGCCCGATGAAAAGCGGGTAGCAGACTGCGGAGTGCTGAGCGACATCAGGGGCGTGGCAGTGGTTTACTTCGCCGTGTGACTTCGGGATGCGAGTCTCGTGGACGCGGCGGCCGTCGTGAGCGGCAGCTTCACATGGTGCACGTGAAGAGGACCGCGCAGACAGGGAGAGCATCCGTCGGTCACGCGGCCCGGCAGTTCGACGAGCACGTGTGGACCGAGACATCGAGGATTACGCCCTGGCGCTACGATCTAAACGGTCAGATAGTTCAACTTTTACCGCTAGGGATGTTCTTTATATGATAAATTCCTTACGTGAGGCTAAGGCTCAGTCCTAGGCATATGTGCCGGCCACTCAGTCACATAGTAGTAATAGCATGAATTTCAAAAACACTGCAAGATTTTGATTCTTCCTCAAAGAGTCAACGTAAAGACTTGTGGCTTAGGAAAGTGAACGAGTGTGCCGCTGTGTATGGCTGGGATGAGAATACTATTATTTATTTTGCTACTTGGTATGAAAGTTGGAATTCGATATTGTTCACTTGGCCCGAATGGCAATAAAAACTGTTAAACGTTTTTCCTTTCGAGCAAAATTATGGTCGATCCCTGAAGGATATGTTAAAAGGAGTAGGTATAATGAACCTGTAGAAACGTACTAGGCACCTACTATGAGAAATTGACTTTATTGAACCAGTGTGACGTCCATGGCAAGCGTGCGGTGTGGCATGTACTCGTAGGTTGAACGATGAAACTATGCGGTCTAGCGCTAACGCGTTACCCTGTACAACCAACCAACCTGAACGGTTGTTAGTTCCTTAACGACTAATAATGAGGTTCCGGTACCATTTGATAGGTGTAATTTTCAAACTAGATCTAAACGTTTTGTAAATAATTCTATTTTACGCTCGTTCATGATGGCTAACAATAATAACCAGGCTTTAAAGTGCGTTAACAAAAAAAAAAAAGACACCCGTACCTTAAAAGCCCTGTTTTATTTTATCTATATTTATATAAAAAAATCAATTGCTGTTCGTTTGAGTAGCTAAAACTCGAGAATGGCTAGACAGATTTGGCTAATTTTGATTTTGAAATATTTGTGGAAGTTCAGGGAAGGTTTAAAAGGTGAGAAACATAAATAATGAGTAACGAAAAATACTAAAAACGATAATTTTATTTTCCAATACAAAATGTTCCTAGCTGTGAAAAATTGCTGTCTTTTGTCCTTTCAAAAAGAGAAAATGTCACTTGGTAGTCAAATATTTATAGGAGCGTTCAAAAATTTCTGTCATAGCTGTAGTATGAGGTCAGATCTCCTTGGTCTGTCTTGTTGGAATACAAAACACTTCTGTTTCAGAAATAAGAAAAAAAAAAAAAGTGTAAAAGTGTCAGTTGGTTATATAGCGTTATTGATCTAAGGTTGTATGTAGATAAAAATTTTGTATTAAGTTTTGACCATATTTTTCACAAGTATATGTAGGTGATACGAAGTTCACCAGGTCATCTAATAAATAAATAAAGTAATAAAGCATTTAATTCAGTGAGCAAAATAGGTAGTTCGTAGGTTTGGGCACAAAGCTGATAGTTGCATGGTTCCATCCGAAACTATAGGCGTTTAACAATTGTACTACTCCTACACATAAAACATTTTGTAATTCGACATAAGAGTCGAACTCTTGAGATTATTAGGGAAGTTAAGGTAAAAACGATTATCCCTTGAAATCTTTTATAGATTTTTGTTGTAAGGTGACTTTACTTTCTCGGTCTGCCGTAACCTCTTTAGGTTTATTCTGTCGTGATCGTCCTATACCCATAAAGGGATTTGGTAATTATGTAATCAAGTCTATGGATGGTGTTTCAATAAATTAGATATCGAAGGTGGGTGTGCGATGGTTTCATGTCAGGTAGTAAACGATAAGCTTCTAGATTTTCATTCGAAGTCAAAGTCAAAGTCAACATTTTTATTCAAATAAACTTACGAAAAGTGCTTTTGAATCGTGTAGATAACATTTGCAAAAAGATAAAAGAAGAAAACAAAAGATTACGTTTCCATTACGTTACATAAGTCTTGGTCACTTTAATAAATAAATATTCTATTTTATTACTGGTTTTATACTGAACAGTTACATATTGTCGTTTATAAAGACTGAACTATTAAAGTTTGAAAATATGACTGATGAAAGATTTTAGATTTTGATTTTGATTTCAAGATGAAAGAAAGAAGGGAAGGTTGTAGGTAAACCAAACCAACAATTTAATATTGTTTGGGGGTATTTATAAGGTTAACGGTGGGCAACTTTGTGTACATTACTCCACTGTCAAGTAATTGTATTCTTTATGCAGGAAGTGTAATTAGCAGAGCTTCAAAAGTTAGGTAGTTAATCGTGTGAGCAGGTATATAAGTTCCTCAATGAGAATACTACGACATAGATGTCAATCAACTTCATATAGGCACCTCGATCAGCAAGTAACATAAACAAACACTGCTTTTTTTTCAAGAAGACGTTTTTCCGCACTCATTAGAGTAAGCTAGCTAATAGACCGGCTACTGGCAATTGTCTCAAATGCTGTGACAGAATTACATACTGACGCCAGCAAAGTTGGTATCGGAGGCATTCTGTTACAGAAGTTCCAACGCTCTATTGAACATCGCGCTGGCAAAATGGCGAACGTAAACGCATTGTATAGGAATACCACTCAAGAGTCAAGGCTATTGAGTTAAAACTATATCCAAGCATAATGTCGATCTTTAGTCAGGACTGGCTCCACCCTTTGCAGTTATGAGACTTCGAACTTTGTCGGATCCGTAACATTCTTGACTTTAGTATAGGCACTGATGGGTCAGTGTCGTCTTGATGGTTGGAACTATGGTAATGGTAGTTTTTATAGGTGTGCGAGTGTATGTATGGACGCAGAACAATGGTCTTACGTTGGGTGGTTTCAAAGGGTGCAAAGTGGGAACTTTGTCTCATGAACCATAACGAGATCGGACATTTTGGGATCGATAATACCTTGAGCTGTAGTCGAAAGACATACTGGTTCCCGAAAATGTCCAGATCCGTTAAAAGGTACGTTCAGGCTTGCATTGAGTGCACGTATACTAAGAAGACAAGTACAAATGAAGGGCATTTTCATGTAATAGCTTGGTGGAGGTACCGTTTCACACCACACACGCAGACCACCTTGAACCCCTGGGTGCGGTCGAAAAGAAGAAATTCATATCTTTATATAATAGTTGCGTTTGCCAAATATATATTTATAAGGCCTGTTACTAAGACGTACGTAATACTAAGACCCTGACAGTTCTCGGGGCGCTTGAAGAAATATTTTATACATTTCGTAATCCTGATCGTATAACTAGCGATCGCGAAACGTGCTTCACATCTTACGCGTTTAATAAGGGTATACGTTACGCTTTTAAAGTCCGAAGTCGAACGGACAAGTGAGTGAGTGAGTGAGTGAGTGAGTGAGTGAGTGAGTGAGTGAGTGAGTGAGTGAGTGAGTGAGTGAGTGAGTGAGTGAGTGAGTGAGTGAGTGAGTGAGTGAGTGAGTGAGTGAGTGAGTGAGTGAGTGAGTGAGTGAGTGAGTGAGTGAGTGAGTGAGTGAGTGAGTGAGTGAGTGAGTGAGTGAGTGAGTGAGTGAGTGAGTGAGTGAGTGAGTGAGTGAGTGAGTGAGTGAGTGAGTGAGTGAGTGAGTGAGTGAGTGAGTGAGTGAGTGAGTGAGTGAGTGAGTGAGTGAGTGAGTGAGTGAGTGAGTGAGTGAGTGAGTGAGTGAGTGAGTGAGTGAGTGAGTGAGTGAGTGAGTGAGTGAGTGAGTGAGTGAGTGAGTGAGTGAGTGAGTGAGTGAGTGAGTGAGTGAGTGAGTGAGTGAGTGAGTGAGTGAGTGAGTGAGTGAGTGAGTGAGTGAGTGAGTGAGTGAGTGAGTGAGTGAGTGAGTGAGTGAGTGAGTGAGTGAGTGAGTGAGTGAGTGAGTGAGTGAGTGAGTGAGTGAGTGAGTGAGTGAGTGAGTGAGTGAGTGAGTGAGTGAGTGAGTGAGTGAGTGAGTGAGTGAGTGAGTGAGTGAGTGAGTGAGTGAGTGAGTGAGTGAGTGAGTGAGTGAGTGAGTGAGTGAGTGAGTGAGTGAGTGAGTGAGTGAGTGAGTGAGTGAGTGAGTGAGTGAGTGAGTGAGTGAGTGAGTGAGTGAGTGAGTGAGTGAGTGAGTGAGTGAGTGAGTGAGTGAGTGAGTGAGTGAGTGAGTGAGTGAGTGAGTGAGTGAGTGAGTGAGTGAGTGAGTGAGTGAGTGAGTGAGTGAGTGAGTGAGTGAGTGAGTGAGTGAGTGAGTGAGTGAGTGAGTGAGTGAGTGAGTGAGTGAGTGAGTGAGTGAGTGAGTGAGTGAGTGAGTGAGTGAGTGAGTGAGTGAGTGAGTGAGTGAGTGAGTGAGTGAGTGAGTGAGTGAGTGAGTGAGTGAGTGAGTGAGTGAGTGAGTGAGTGAGTGAGTGAGTGAGTGAGTGAGTGAGTGAGTGAGTGAGTGAGTGAGTGAGTGAGTGAGTGAGTGAGTGAGTGAGTGAGTGAGTGAGTGAGTGAGTGAGTGAGTGAGTGAGTGAGTGAGTGAGTGAGTGAGTGAGTGAGTGAGTGAGTGAGTGAGTGAGTGAGTGAGTGAGTGAGTGAGTGAGTGAGTGAGTGAGTGAGTGAGTGAGTGAGTGAGTGAGTGAGTGAGTGAGTGAGTGAGTGAGTGAGTGAGTGAGTGAGTGAGTGAGTGAGTGAGTGAGTGAGTGAGTGAGTGAGTGAGTGAGTGAGTGAGTGAGTGAGTGAGTGAGTGAGTGAGTGAGTGAGTGGCCAATAATTGTCTCATTGCTGGGCAAAGGCCTCCATCATTGAAATCAAGTCATCGCTACAATTGATGGGTAATGGCTTTATCACCACGCTAGCCAGTTGCCAACTGCGGGTTGGTGATCACAAACCCGAGCTTTGCATCGAAAAATCTGAAATACATTTTACCCGACCTTGGAATTTAATCCGGGACCTTCGGGTATCGGACCGAGCGCTCTGCCACTCGGCCACCGAGGCTATGTAGGTATTGCAAAATAAGTACATATATACATACATAATCATGACTATTATCCCTAAAGGGTTAGTCAGAGACTAGACAATAAGCACCGCAAAAGCAGTCCACTGCCACAGTCCGCGTTTTTCCGAACGAGGCTGTCGCCACTATAAGCTGTTGGGTTGGAGTTATGTGCAGTTTTAAATCTATTAGTCGCCTTTTACGACACCCGAAAGAGGAGATGGGTTGGTAGTATTATTTTGACAGCCGCTCCTAAATATACCTACCTATTCTAAGAAATAACATTTCTTAAGAATTAAAATGAAACAACTTTTACGGATCTACTCGCGTTTATTTTACTTTACACATTATTTTTAATTTATGTTTATCCTGACATTTCGAACCCTTTGCAGGGTCCGTGGTCACAGGGAGACTGAGGTGTTGGTCATGTCATAATTAGTTCGCAGAAAGAGTTCACAGTGTCTTTTGGTCTGGCAGTATGATGTTGGGGCTGGGATTTAATATTTTGTATGATGGGGTCCCAGGGTGGTGGTAGACTCCAACCATCTTCTCTATTAAAATTA
This sequence comes from Eudonia mercurella, assembly GCA_963082485.1. NCBI lineage: Eukaryota > Metazoa > Arthropoda > Insecta > Lepidoptera > Crambidae > Eudonia > Eudonia mercurella. Next base: position 5,336,521 of record OY720037.1, read on the forward strand.
GGATGTTTTTTAATTTCAATAGCCTCGCGTATCATCCTAGGGATGAATCGTTTTTCTCTAGCGAGCATTTGTAGTCTATCAAATCTGATGTAATGGTTTAGGGAATGTTCACATACTGCAGATTTATTTTCGCGCCTAAGCTTGACGTCGGCTATGTGTTCTTTAACGCGGGTTCCTACACTTCTCTTTGTTTGCCCGATGTAAGAGAGCCCACAGTCGCAGTCCAGTTTGTATTATAAAATGTCAGTTTTTTCATTTTATATAATAAATTTCAAAAACCTTTTATTTAATACTAGCAATTTTCAATTTCAGTGGACATAATAAAATTCTGTGGCACTAATACAATTACCGTGGCAAAAATAAAATTTCTGTGGATTGCTAATTTCGGTGGTTAAAATAACTCTATAATTAATATAATTATATAACCCCCTTTTGGAAAATGTAAATAAAATGTATTGCGCGTCGACATTAAAGTTGGTCAAAAAACCTGAAAATGAAAATGTCCATGGAAATAAGGGAAAAATCCAGTTGTTGAAATTTACTCATTTAAATCAGGATATTTCTCCAATTTTAATTTTGCTTCTAAATTCTTTTGTTTATGTATATCAGTTGCAAAGCTGCCTAAATGTTTACTTGAATGATTTACGTGTATCTTATTATGTCGTTTGTTTTGTTAATGTTCATCATCATCATCATCATCATCATCATCATCATCGTCATCATCATCACCATCATCATCATCATCAGTCATCATCATCATTATCATCATCATCATCATCATCATATCAGCCAAAAGACGCCCACGGCTGGACAAAGACCTCCCCCAAGGCTCTCCACAACGACCGGTTTTGTGCTGCTATACAATACATAAGTATATTACTAGCTGAGAATTTGTGGGCACTTAGGCAGTCAGTCAAGCCTCGTTCCCCAGCAGTGGAGACATAAAATAAGCTGATGATGATGATGATAACTTAGGCAGTACCTACGTGGGTAGTATTCCGTTAGTTTTAAACTAGATTCTGCCCGCACGATTCAGTCTCCCGGGATAAAAATGAGCAATGGCCTTTAAGGTGCTTTTAGGCCCTCCTTAACTGTGCAAGGAATCTCGTAGATTGGTCGCTCGGTTGTGACTTGCGACATAATTACGGAATGACAAACAAACAAACCCACCTACATCAATGTCATGCCAATCCATCAGTAATTTGTCAGTTTTATTAAAAGCCTATAAAGTGTTATTATTTAATTGTTTTTATTGAAAATCACCTTCGGCTCATTTTTTATTAGTAACATAAATATTCGCCTTTGTGTGTTTTATTATAAGTTTCTATGTAGGTACATAAAGGAATAGAAATAAGAAGAGTTTACAGAATAGTAGCAGATTTTCTTATTAATTTTGTACTGGTTTATTTATATTGTTATGTTTGTTATAATATTGAGTAAGTAGTAGCAATAAATAGGCCTCCATCATTGAAATCAAGTCATTCCTACAATTGATGGGTAAGTAGGTATGTATAACGTCATTCCTACAATTGATAGATAGATATGTATACCAGTTGATTTCGGATTTTTTCATCCAACTGCCTGGCGTCACTCTTTGCATACGATGCTTCCGGCACCAAATGTCGTAATAAACATTTTCGTGAAAATATTTTTTATAACGATTGTGTATTGAAGGTTAATCAACGTCTAAATGTTCTAGGCAACATAGTCATCGATAATATCGATGAATATAGTGGTTAAAAATAGCTGCTTCGAATTATTATATAAGGTCACATTTTATCAACTGCAAATATTTTGAGGATATATTCAACAACATATATAAACTATTTTTATGTAAAAACCTTAAATTTTTATAAGCTAGTTTTCAAGAAAAACGCCAAAAGACATTTCGATTAAAAAGAAAAATAAAGCACTTTCAGTAGTTTCACTTCAAAGGAGCGGCCTTCACCGCTTACACGTGCACCTTGTTTCATTCAAAAAAGCCGCTCTTAAAAATATTGCAATTTTTGTGTCAGGAAAAGTAAAGAAAAAAACTAGCCTGATTTTTTTTTTAATGCTAGGGCCTTATTTCTCTGATATAATTTGATGTTTTGTCAAAATATTTGCAGTTAATAAAAAGTGACCTTATATACCATTCCGAAAGAGGAAAAAAGCTCAAAGGTTGTTGGTTTTTATTTATATTTTGTGTGTTTATATGTATTGAATAGTATGTTATGAGAAGATTATGAAAAGTTATGGGAGGTGTCCTTCTATGTCGGAAGGACATTTTCCAAAATTTGTCGCTGAATAAGAAGAGAGAAAATAATGTTGTTGTTGAGCTTCTTGCCGGTTCTTCACAGTACAAAGTTTGCCCTGTTTGCACAAGATTTACGAACCGATGGCATAGTCACAATCTTAAGAAATAAATATTATCGTAGCCTAAACTGAATAGAACCTTACACTATTTGGCTTATGAATATTTTAGATTAAAATGGGGTTTAAATATAACAAAATCACACTAATATTATAAATGCGAAAGTTTGTGTGTATGTGTGTATATTTGTTGCTTCTACACGCTGCAACGGATGTATGGATTTGACAGACAGATAGTTTATAATCTGGATTAACATAGGATACTTTTTTCCCGATATTCCCACGGGAATGGGAACCACGCGGGTGAAACTGCGGGCGGCCGCTAGTAATAATAAATAACAATTTCAAGCAAATATATTTTAATCATATCCATTATACATTTCTGCAGTATTTAGTTGTATTTTATTTAACACAGTGTTGGGTTGGTTAACGATAGGACTGGGCTCTTAAGCCTCGATGGGAAGAACAGCGATCAGCGACTTAGGCGTGGGGGGATGGTCGAGGTAAGATAAGCTAAGCGATTGTTGGGAATTGGGATAGTCTGCACGGGAGTGGGGCGGTCAACCACGGGAGTGGCCACGATCGTCTGCTCGGGGATGGGACGGACAGCCACGGGAGTAGGACGGTCGATCAAGGGATAGTTGGGAATTGGGATAGTCTGCACGGGAGTGGGGCGGTCGACCACGGGAGTGGGCATGATCGTCTGCTCGGGGGTGGGACGGTCAGCCACGGGAGTGGGACGGTCGATCAAGGGATAGTTGGGAATCGGGATAGACTGCACGGGAGTGGGGCGGTCGATCACGATCGTCTGACCGGGCTGTGGGCGCTCGATGATGTGAGAGGGGGCAATCACACCTTCAGCAGTCTGTTAAAAAGTTAAATTATATTAGCATGAGACACATATGTCTTGTAATTGATAGGGTAACGCAGATGTTGTCATTTGTCTTACTACATCAAAGGGAAGACACCAACGGCTAAACGTGCTTAATTAAGACCAAGCCACAGGTTTTCGCACAAATGAACCCAGGACATTAAATGCGAGCTACCCTCAATTTGGTGCACAGTTCGCTTTACTATCTTTCTCAGAAAAAAAGTAAGATTAAGTCATTGAAGCAATGTACTACTACACACTTACGTTGGACTCAATGTTCACGATGATCTGAACAAGAGGGCTGGTGGACAGGGGGGCAGCAGGAGCTTCAGGGGCAACTGGAGACACGGCAACGGGAGAGGGGGCAACAACGGCAGGGGAGTCGACCACAGCCACAGGGGAGGCCACAGCGGTGCTCTCAGCGACGATTTCAGCGGGCACGGCTACGAGGATAGAGTGCTGTTGGAATAAGAAAGTAAGAGTTAGCCTTAGGGTGGCTTTCCATTAGAGATGTGGTAAGGAATATGAAGCAATTCTATTGGTGGAATTCGCACCGATTAGCTTCCTTGCACAGCTCTGATGGAGAGGCAATTGCACTCGACGATATCATCGTCAGCCTACATGATGTAAGTAAAACACAAGTTTGAGTTATGTAATTCATAACGTTATCCTTTATCACCATAATTTTTTTTTATACCGTCTATCATGGTCCTCTACTCCTAAATCTGCAAAGTGGGCACTGATGATCTGTATCAACGGGTTTTTCAAAGTCTATCTCCGCCATAGTCTTTCACAAAGCCAAATATTTTATCCTAAGCATAAGAGTACCTTAAACTTGTTTACGTTTTGTGATGAGAAAACATATTTGTAATTTGTATCCTACTTAATTTCTAGAGTGTCACCGTACCTGTTTGCCACCGTTGACCAAGTGGAACATCAGATCGTCGAGGGCCTTCTCCAAATAAGGTACCAGGGCAGGGTTGGAGGTAGTAGACAGGGCGCTGTCGAGCTCCTGCAGACTCAAGTAGGACAGCTGGAAGGCTGGGAAGCACACATCAATGGATTCCTGGACAAGAACAAAGAAGAGTTAGACGCTGGTCTAAAGGAAATCAAATAAATATATTAACAAAGTAGGAAAATTTAAAGCTTTACTCGTAATTTATAATCCAAGCACATGAAAAAGGCGATAAAGAAACCAATGTCTCGATAGTTTTTTAATTGGAATAACCAGTCGCCCGGATCACGAAAGATCTCCATCCGATATTGTTTGTATTTCAGTGTTCCTCTTCCTCTCTTTTTAAATTAGAAGAAGTTGAAAAAGTTCAACCCTTAAAATGTGGTATATACAAATGTTTTATAGCTCAAAGAAAAATCTAAATGAAAACAAAAATAAATTTTCATTATTATCTGTATATTAATACGTAAAGCAAAAACTTTGTCCCCTTTTTTACGAAAATTGCGTGGACGGAGGAGTATGAAATTTCACACACTTATAGTTTATATAGAGAAGGATTGCAGAATGTTATTTTTTTTTTTAATTATGCATAAAAAAATACTTTAAATCAATAAAACAAACATTACAATCACTACCATGTATTTGACACACGCATTTATACTCTTTTCAAAAATTTACAAAATGGAAGACGAGCGGCCGAAATCTGTCAATGCCAATCCAAACTCACATTCTATCTTTTTAAATTTTTCATTGTTTAAGATACAACCCGTACAGCCTTAATAAAATAACGGTCGAATTTCGACCACTGGGCGACCACTAGTTAAGATTAATAGGCATTAATGGCATTAATAGGCACGTAAAGCCGTTAATCCCGGCTGCATTAGCAGTCGTTAACAACCACCAATCTGCAGTGGGCGTGGTGGTTTATGGCCGGTTCTCCCTATCCCTCCATAGCTTGTGCCCCAGCAGTGGGGACATAAAATGAGTTGATGATGATAATGATTAAGATTAATAGTTACTTCAAGTACCTAATGCCTGTATTTTAATCTCGATGTGTGACTTATGAGCTACTCCATAAAATACATTTACCATTTGTTCTCCAGCGAAAAGAGCGCTCATTATCTTATTCAAACCCTGCTCGAAGTAGGGCCTGAAGATTGAAGAGCTGATGGTGGGGTCTGAGAGGGCGCGGTCCAGTTGAGCCAGGGTGTAGGTGCCGGTCACTCCTGCGGCGGTGGAAATGGTAATGGATTCCTGTAAAAGTTCTTTAATTAATACTTGAACTTGACGTGTTAAGGGTCAGAGTTCAACACAACTGTCGCTGTAGCTGATCACAAGTTGAGTCTCTTAATAAAACTCTTTCTAGGGTGGGGAGCAGAAAAATTTTACAAGTAGTTTGACTTCTGATCCTTGAGTCGAGTCGTCGTATAATGCTTCGCGATTTCACCTGGTAGTTTCCGCTGTAGATGGCGTCCATGTATATGTCGAGGGCCTGCTCCAGCACCGACTTCAATGCTGAGCTGGTGGTGGGGTTCTGGATAGCCTCGGACAATTCGGTCATGGTCCAGGTCGATGGAGCGGCGCAGGCCACAGCCACGACGGCAGCGAATACGGCGAAGAATTTCATTGTCACGAGCTTTTTTTAGAACCACACTTGCTCTGTAATTGGAAAAATCAATAAACAAGAATAGGGAAAAACACAATTGTACTTTTCGTTGATAAGTCGCTAACACTCTCTCCCGATGGTGCAGCGATCAGGAATGCGATCTTACAAGTTAAGGACTTTTTAAAATACTGGGACACCGGATGGGCGAACTAATAAACATATTTCGAGCTATTATCGTAAAATAGCAATCGTTAAAACTTGTAAGTCGAAGGTTAAAACACACCAACTGCATTGGGTAAGCTTTGTGAGTTATGGCCGATCTTCATATGGGCTGTTGTTTTTGTGGAATGGTCTGACACCAAATAGTAGGTCGACTTGAGGCTGATGACAATTCTCTCTCTCGTACTCAAGTTCATGACCTTTAAAGAGTTTGAAGAAACAAAAGACACTTGGAAAAAAACTATAACGCTGGACAAGTCTGGTCAAGCCAGACAAATACAACGCCGGATCCAACTCGGCTGGGGTGCCTTCAGCAACATGTCGGATATACTTAAGGGCAGGATACCTATGCCTTTGACCAATGCATACTGCCTGTCATGTCCTACGGTTCGGAGACATGGACTCTCACCCGCCAACATATTCACCATCTTCAAATGGCACAAAGGAGTCATTACATTGCGAGGTCGTGTGCCAAATAAAGAGATCCACAAAAGAACCGGTGTGACTGACATAGCACAATCTGTCACAAAGCGCAAGTGGCGATGGGCTGGACACGTATCTCTTAGAAGGGATGGCAGGTGGAGCCGGAAGCTACTGGAATGGAGGTCAAAACCGGGAAAAAAAAGCGTCAGACGTCAACCTGCCAGATGGGCTGATGACCTTGTGAGGACGGCGGGAAGGAAGTAGATGCGACTGGCACAAGAGGCCAAGTGGAGGGATCATGAAGAGACCTATACCCAACAATGTGTGAATATTATGGTTGAGGAAGAACAAGAAGATGAAAATGATCAGAACTAGTACAAGGGCGCGAATAAAAGTGTGCATAACATCTTGAAACTTGAAACAGGGAAAAACTACGGAAAATGCTGTCTTAAGCAATAGATCTAAGTGGTACTCTTGCAGTGGGAATACAACAGGATAAAGAAATATATAATTTCTATGCTGGTTCTTACCTGAGTCCCAGTTAGAATTTGATGGATTTGTGAAGTTTCCATTATTTATACTGTCCGATAATGTTTAAATGTCATAAATAAAATACATTTATCTTAACAGCTAGTTGTAAAGTGATAAAATGAAATTAGTTATTACAATAATTCGTGCATAATAATTTGCTAGCGGATCGTCCGCGACTACGCTCGTGTAAGCACCCGTATTCCTTGATCCCGAAAGAATTTATTTAAATCAGGATATTTCTCAATTTTGATTTTGCTTCTAACTTCTTTTGTTTTTGTATATCAGTTGCAAAGCTGCCTAAATGTTTACTTGAACGATTTACGTGTCTCTAATAATGTCGTTTGTTTTGTAGACCATAAAAGCATTATTTAGTTAATTATTGTTTTGTCGACATCATACAAACGTTATTTTGAATTTGAGAAAAAAAGACAAATTTTTAGTTTAAAAAGACAAAGTTTTATGATTAAGAGGGTTAATGTTTGTAATATTTGTGTTAAAAATCGTTTGTTAGTTGGTGGTGCATCCTAAATTGCATTATTCGTAATAACATCAATCCTGGAATGGGGCAAAAACAAATTTCAAGTTTGAAGCCAAACACATCTCTGCCGTCCACTGCTGAACAAAGGCCTCCTTCAAGGATCTCATTAAGCCTATCATCATCATCATCATCATCATCATCATCATCATCATCATCATCATCATCATCATCATCATCATCATCATCATCATCATCATCTCAGCCAAAAGACGTCCACTGCTGGACAAAGGCCTCCCCCAAGGATCTCCACAACGACCGGTTTTGTGCTGCTATACAATACATAAGTATATGACTAGCTGAGAATTTGTATTTGACACTTAGGCAGTCAGTCAAGCCTCGTTCCCCAGCAGTGGAGACATAAAATAAGCTAATGGTGATGATGATGATGATGAATTAGGCAGTACCTACGTGGGTAGTATTCCGTTAGTTTTAAACTAAATTCTGCCCGCACGATTCAGTCTCCCGCAATAAAAAAGAATCTCGTAAATTGGTCGCTCGGTTGTGACTTGCGACATAATTACGGAATGACGAACAAACAAACCCACCTACTTTAACATTTCTAATATATCGGTATGTGCCTACGCGCATAAATAGATCAATGTCATGCCAATTCATCAGTAATTTGTCAGTTTTATTAAAATCCTATAAAGTGTTATTATTTAATTGTTTTTATTGAAAATCACCTTCAGCTCATTTTTTATTAGTAACATAAATACTCGCCTTTGTGTGTTTTATTATGTGTTTCTATGTAGGTACATAAAGGAATAGAAATAAGAAGAGTTTACAGAATAGTAGCAGATTTTCTTATTAATTTTGTACTGGTTTATTTATATTGTTATGTTTGTTATAATATTGAGTAAGTAGTAGCAATAAATAGGCCTCCATCATTGAAATCAAGTCATTCCTACAATTGATAGGTAGATATGTATAACTGTTGATTTCGGATTTTCTCATCCAACTGCCTGGCGTCACTCTTTGCATACGATGCTTCCGGTACTAAATGTCGTAATAAACATTTTCGTGAAAATGAGCTAAAAATGCAGCCCAACTTAACTTTATATTAATTAATCAAGATTTTTCAGAAAAGACGGTATGTATAACTCAAGTTGCTATCAAGAGTACTTATAGTATTAATCAAAGTCTTAATAATAGGTCTTAGCCTATGAAATTGATTTATTTTAAACTATATTTTTTATACCTCCGGGTCTGTGTCTTATTTTTATTATTATTAACTATAGTTTAACTTTGTTTTATCTTAGACAGGTTTTGACTTTTACTAGTACTGTATGACATTGTAAAAAATTCAACTGGTAAATGATGTTTTTGCAAACTTAAATATTTTATTTATTTATTTTTTATATTTTGCGTTTTTTTTTTACAACATGTAAAAAAAAAACGCAAAAAATATCGCTGATACCACCTTTACTGCTCAACAGATATAATATAAATAAATTAAAGATGTCATTAAAATTCGAATAATAATTATTTATACGAAAAATTCTTATTAAAAATAAATAAATTCATTAATAAGTGTATTACTTCTAAAACTAGCTAACTTCTTCTGCTTAAGTAATAATAATGATTTATAGTGCCTTACAAATAAACAAAGAATAAGGTCCGAATAGCTATTCCGTGTTTTGTTCCTGTCATGTAAATATCATAGAGTAAAAGAGACAAAACACGGAATAACTATTCGGACCTTATTATAATAATAATAATATCTTTATTCATCACAACAACAATGTGCACAGTAAAAATGAATTCCCTGCAGCCTGTGAAAGTAAAACTGTGTTACAGGCCACAGTGTCTTCCCTGACTTTGCTAACAAACATAGTTATGGTGATGTTTGGACAATTCAATATTACTATGGGGTAATTTAACTTACACATCAAAAAAAAAAAAACCTGTCACAATCTTACCTTGGGTGTTCATGTTCGTGTACATATAAAATTTAAAAGTTGAGTTATAATTTCGAGTGAGCGGGGGGGTTAACCTTGTGTAGTTCGTATAAGAAAAAGATATGCAAATCTTCAGAAACAACCAATTCTAGCCCTACGAGTTACCTCTTGGGTTCGAATAACTTCTTTTGACAGCGATTCGCTAACATTAGTTATGTTGTACGCAGGATAGATTTTATTTTACTGTTTTAAAGAGATCCTCAGTTTGAGAATAATCTAGCCCAGTCAGCCATTTTATTAAAATTTTCTTAAATTCATGATTGTTAAGTCTTTTAATATTTGTTTTTTGGTTAATTTTATTATAAACTTGTGGAGCAGTAAAGGTGTAGTGTCTTTTGGCAAATAAGCTTTTACATCTAGGTTTCGGTACAGAATCTATTCTTTTATTAGTAACCGGTAAATTGGGTACTGTAGTGCGATGGTATCGCCGTAGGATTTGGAGAATGTATAACTTTCTGATAGAAAGTACGTCACATTTGGCATATAATTCTGTGGTTGGATGTCTGAATGGAAGTTTATGTATTACCTTGAGTAGGATGCGTTGGGCTCGTTCGGCTTCAATCAAAAGTGTCTTGGCAGCACCGCCACACACAATAGGAGAGTAAGCACTCGCCGAGTGCCTTGTACACCTTAATTAAGTGTTTTTCGTCCAACACGTCTCTCAGGGTTTTAAAAACATAAATGAGCTTTCTACAGCGACTAGCTACTGCTTGAATTTGCAAGTTCCAAGATAGTATATTATTATATCTATGAGTACCCCAAGATATTTAATATTATCAGTGCGTGTCAAAGCAGGACAACCACAGTTATTTGGGATGACGGATTCTTTGTTTATTTGTAAGGCGGTTAGTGTTTTGGATTTTGAAGTTACTGAAGATGACATTAAACATAAAATAAAGACGATAAGGACCCGTTATACAACAGAATTAACCAAAATAAAGAAAACTACTAAAAGTGAATGCTCGTTTGAAGATGTATATGAAAAAGAAAAAATATATATAACAAAAAAGTAGGTTTTCGAGGTACCTACTCTGTAAAAATACTCTAAAGTTCTCCAAAACTATCGCCAGTAGCAAGGTATCAGATACAATTTGAAGTTTTGTTCTGTTAGGTATACTATCTCTCATTAAAGTTTTTTTTTTCGTTGTTAACGGAGCAACAAATAGTAGTAGTTCTTCAAATTTACTTTTGTCTATTCGCAGATGATTGTAATATGATTCAGGATCTTCATCAGCTAGTTCTCTTAACAATGTATTTGAAGCTCCCAATAAATTTCTTCTTGCAATCCATGGTCGCACCCACCACCGTCGATGTTTTCTTTGCTTCTTATTTGTTAACATCCGACAACATGTTGAAAGAAAAGAACAGGTGAATGTTCTTTTTTTATGTCAATCCAGTTCAGCCGTGTGAACATGGAATGAAAGAAAAATGAAGCATTCACTGGAGTGAACGTTCATTCGAGTGAACTGTCTGATAGCATCTTAGGTGACATAATATTACATTGAAATGTTTTTTTTTGTAATTGTTTTATCTACGATTTGCCATTTTGTTTAATCTTTTATTTATATACCTTATCTAAGTTACAAATATAGTGAAACTAACAAATAAATTTATAAATTTTCATCATTGTACTAACCTAGGTACATCTCACAAATAAATAATTCTGATTCTGATTCTGATGAGTGAGAAAAAATTGTCAATTTCATAGATAATGAGACGTAATATAAAATGTAAACCACTGTCGGTTTATTTGAAGAGCATGTCTTGCATATCTGAAGGCTTGGTGCGGTTATCTTTGCTATCTCCCTATACACGTATCTATCCAACCAGATAAGTAATCTTTGCAGCTGCAACTGTGGGACCGGCAAATTTTATAGTACTTACGTTTTTTTAGGAGCCCTAAGCCCTGACCTGGATGTTGGTTGTTATGTCCAGTCCAGTCTAAGACATTGGACCTATAGCTCCGGTTTTAATCTGGATAACTAGATAAGTCGCCTAGCTGGATGCAAAATTGCTAGTCAATATTATAGTGAGCTAAGAGTGGAGTGGACTACTCATAAAGCGAAAAGGCGACCAGGTAGACCAAGACGAAAATGGCGGGACGACCTTAAAGGAATTGCGTGTTGTTGCAGGTTGCAGGGGACCAAAGAAGGGAAAAATTGTGGGGATGCCTTTGCCTAAGAATGGGTTAGCTATAGCTAATATAATAATAGTAATCATACAAACGGTCTTTTAGCCAAGAGCCTCGATCAACACCTAGAGAGGCTCTCGCTGAAAGGTTGGGTCAAGGGTCAGATGCAAAAGGCAGTACTCCTTGACACAGCATGTATTGTCAAGAGGTTCCTCACTCTGCAGCCCTAACCACCGATAGCTTGGGTCTAACACCGCTGCCGGTGGCAACCTAGGTTAAGTTTATTATAATATTTTATATAGAAAATATGTTTTTATATAAAATATTGTAAAAAAAAATTCTTAAGATGTATATTTAATAAAGAGAGTAAAAATAATATAAATAAGTTCATGCAACTGAAAGATTCAGAAATAACCCTACACCATAAACAGGCATCACACCACACCCTGTAATTACAGAGAAAACCAGCTTAAAGCTGAGAAAAAAAAATGACGAAAACGAATAATAATAATAATAATATGGGGTTGATGAGCTCGATGGCGCAGTGGTTAATGAGCCCGCAGATTATTACCGAAAAAAGAGACTGAGTACTATAGTATGTATAGCTATAGCAACGCGACTCTACTAGTTGCTGTTGCTACAATATCAGTTGGTTCATTTTAGAGCGCGCGCCGTCCATGGCGCCGTCATGCACTTTTAGTTCGTCAATCGCTTGCTTGTGGCGCAATCGGAGCGTTCGTTGCAAATTATTGCGATTGCGAATGTCACTTAAGGGGGTGCCGCGTGGAATTTCGAAAATTTACGTGTTTTTAAGTCACTGGTGCTAGGCGCTGAATAGGTCATATACATTAAAAGGACTAGTGTAGGTTAGCTTGATTCTTTCACAAGGCCATGGTTGTCTTGGAATTTGAAACAAATACCCAGAAACTGTTTCTTCAGAAAATTTGTAAATATAGCACAAATGAAACAATGATCCGACGTCAAAATGTTTGTATTGATATTCCACAGGCCACTGTTGTCTTATTTTTCAATAAAAAAATAAGAATATGAAAATATTAAGACTTTTTTATTTATTTTTTATTTTACGAAAGTAAACATTGCTCTAATTAAATCACCAGCCTACTCTGTACAGATATTAGTGTGCGTACGTCTTTGTAGTCGTGCGCCGTTGTCACACCACTGCCACGCGCCGCTCGCTCGCTATCATAGAGAAACTTGAAACTCGCAGTTTTGCGTCCGCGCTGCACCCCCTTAAAGATTGGTAATAAGCCTGCCGATCTGCCATTGCTAAGGTTAAGCAACTTTCACAAAGGCCGGTCACTGGATAAGTGACCAAAATGTATCATCTCGAGCTCTTTCGTGCTTCGAATGGCACGTAAAGCCGTTGATCCCAGCTGCATTAGCAGTCGTTAACAACCACAAATCCGCACTAGGCTCGCGTAGGGAAGGCTCGTGCGCCAGCAGTGGGACATAAAATGAGCTGTGATCGATTGACAAATATAGGTCGCACTAAGCATCCTGTCCACCTGATGATATCTAAGCGGTCACCAAAATTTTTCATCAAATCTAAACCAGTATACCTATATGCAGATTTACTTACATATCTATTACCTACATTATACACCGTGACAGGTTAGACGACGGACGCGTTTAAGGAGGTAAACTATAGTAACTTATCTACATCCCTTTTAGTTAAAAAAGGTTATAACAAATTTTAAAACACTCGAGTTATTACGCGTTTTTAAAAAGTGAACTATCGGCATTTCGCATGTACTACACGCACGAGTAGCACGCAACGCCTCGCTAGTCGCTTCGCTCGCCCGCGTAGTACATTGTAAATAAACAGAAAGACCATTTCAGTTACGAAAAAAGTAAAAAATTAAGGTGTTGTTTTTTATTTTTAATGAAACAGGTATCGGCTTTTTATACACCTCCTTTAACGCGTCCGTCGTCTAGCCAGTCACGGTGTATAATCATAGTGTACTCGTAGGTAGGTCATTTGACATATCATTATCTAAGAACTCTCAGTGTCGCCCTCGTGTGTAGGTACTTCGTGGGCCGCGGATGGCCTTCATGCAACATAAAGAAAATCTAAAGGTTAAGCAAGTGAATCTAAACATCTTCAATTTTTATAGGGTTTTAAAACGGGATCGGAACCTAAAAAAGCAGGTAGGTATCATACGATACGCAAATTTTCTGTAATATCAGATACCTACTACAAAAATCGGTATGCAACTGTTCTGCATTATCTGATAGATAGGTACTATTATAAAGATAGCCTTTACTATATGTATGACGTATGACGAGGTCATAATTTTTATAGCGTTCGAGCTATAGAAAAACTAATTTATTTATGGCTGCCTATTAACAAAATGATAAGCTAATAGATCTTTTGGCGCTGGTAAAGTACAGACGCCTGCACATTAACTTATCCAAAACTGTTAAAATTAAATGTTCAACCATATGCCATTCACATAAAGTTGAAAGTCTATTGAGGAAATTTGACAGTTTGTGGTCTGTTTGCAGGCGTGTGTACCTACTGATGAAAAATTACGGACGATGAATTATCGTAAGTGCAGCAATACTTCAACACGAGTGCCATCTAGGCATCTAGGCCAGTTGAATAAATAGCACTTATATTGTTTTCTAAAGTTTACGCGAACACTACACATTGAAATGAAACAACTTTTACGGATCTACTCGCGTTTATTTTACACTTTATTTATTGAAATGAAACAACAGGGTCCGTGGTACCGTGGTCACAGGGAGACTGTCTCCCTGTGACCACGGACCCTGCAAAGGGTTCGAAACGTCAGGATAAACATTAAAAAGTAATGTGTAAAATAAACGCGAGTAGATCCGTAAAAGTCGTTTCTTTTCAAATGTGTAGTGTTCGCGTAAACTTTAGAAAACAATATGAAAACAATACTTTTCATATAATCAGTCGACCTTAGTATTTCCTTTTAATAGTTAGTTTATCGTAAACAGGATGTTTGGCAACATCTGTAAGTGTAATCCCGAATATGGCAGATAGGGTACCGTGTATATATAGAGCCCTGAAAAACTGTAAACATGCATGAAAAGCACCATATAGCCGAAATATAATTATTTAGGTTGTTTGTTTTTGGGTAAAATTTCGAAGTGGCAATCCTAGTTCCAGCTGATACATTGTTCTAGGTCGTGGCCGTGGTCCTTAAAAACAGTAACTCAAAACCTGTCATGGTTGAACAAAAGCAAAGCAATAAAATAAATAAAAACTGTGTGTTTGCGGAGGGTAATCACTGGAACTACTGATCCAATTCTAAAAATTATTTCATAGATAGAAAGCTGGATTCCTTGCGGTTAACATAGGCTAAATTCCACGTCGACGAAGTAGCGGGCAGACTGCTAGTCTATAATAATTTACGAGTATAATAAGGCATATATTTTTGGGTAGGAACAGATGCATGACAACTAAGGGCATGGACTAATATTAGTCCATTTAAAGGAAAAAGCGGGAATAGAATAGAATATTATTATTAGTCATACCTAAAATTAAAAATTATTATGGTAAACGTGAGAGGAGATGGCTTGTACCTACACTTATAAATGGATTGCCAGAAAATTTAATCACGAATTCTACCTCCAGAAACAGTCTAAAAATAAGACTTAAAAAACATTACCTCTCCCTTTGTCCATGATGTTTATTACCCTAATGGCTTTGTCTGGAAGTTGAAATTAAAAGATATGTTTACATGAGTATATTTAGTTATATATTGGTGTGGCATGGATTTCGACTTCTAGGTAATATTTATAAATAATACGTAAGAAAATAATTTAGTAATTTATTACGAATATCTATATAAAATACTATATCTAAATATTTATCCTAGGTGCTACATAAATAAGTATAAGTAAGAAAATAATATCTAACATAAATGTTTAAATTAAAGATATTATAGACTAAGACACTTACATTACATGGTGTGTTCATACTTACCTTACATAATAACTAAATTTAAGGAAGTATTATAAAATTAATAGTTAGGTTACATTAAAATATAGTAGTTTTATGGTGATGATGATGTATGACAAAAGGTTAAGTTTAATGTGTGGTCGCCAGTGCATGGAGCTACTACCTGCTACATTTTCAATATTATGTTCAAATAATTGGTCCTCTTTATGTCTAAGTAATGATGAGCTGTAGACCGCACGCATGTAAAATTGATTTTGTTATCTAACGAGAACTGCTGCCGATAAACTGCATGCGCCGTTTGGCAGACTTTTATTATGTTATATTTTAAGTTTTTCTGGAATAAATAAATTAAAAAAAAAAAAAAAAGTAATTTATTGCTTAACCCCTCGGACTTCTGAATGTTGGAACCAACCTCTCTATTTTTTACTTTCAAACTTTGCAAGGTTGGATCAAACCGGACCCGGCACACGCGATTAAAACCCGAATATCGTCATGTTAGAGCCTACTTTGGTATGAAGATGTTTATTAATAGACAAACTAGATGAATTTTGCTAAATTCTATAATCCAAATGCATTTAGTCTATGTCTCATGTCATTTATGATTCGCGCGTGAAAAAATTTGACATTTCCGTTCTGACTTCGAGTGATCGACAACGAAATAGTGAAAATACTAATGTAAGTAGTGTTTTATATTAAATAAAAAATAATTTCAAAATTTAATTATGCTGATACCGTATATGGTCCACGGTTACTATCGAGAACCAAAGCTTTGATACAGCGAGTTCAGAATGCTTGTACAAGGTTTTGTTTCAACATTCCTCCGAGAAGCCACATCTCTCCGTATATAAACCGCGCTAATATTTTAAACATGTCTTCCCGCCGGTACATCCATCTAGCCACTCTATTATTTGGCGTTATAAAAAGCCGTAAGCCACCTTATTTGTTGGAAAAGCTCATTTGGTCATCCCGTTCTCGCACTGGTCGCCTTGCCATGCAGGCTCACAAGACAAATGCTTTTCAGGGTAGTTTTAAATATGCCGCTGCTAAGATTTGGAACAATCTTCCCCCACCAATTCGTCATTCACCGTCTCTTTACAGCTTCCGTAAAATTCTAAGAGAAATCACCTTGGAGCAACAACTGAGCGGCATTACAGACTACCTTTTATAGATCCCTGGTTACATCTGAGGCTATCATTATTATATTTTTTATTTTTTTATTGTGAATATATTTACATTGCCACTTAACTGCGTTTATATATACATTATTTTTATTTTTATTTTTATATCCACATCACTACCATATATCTTGTATCTTCACTCTATATATATGTACTACACGACGTATTTCTACACAACACACTATCACCTTCAGCTTTGTTATGCTTAGCTCCTCCCTTGACATGGGTCCAGCAGAATACCAGCGTTGAGGCATCAGCCACAACATTAAGCTGAGCTGATCAGCCCATTCGGCTTTTAGTGTATTTATTTATTTCTGCTTGTTTTTGTTTATTTTATTGTTGTTACTTGTATATTGAGAAAATGTAACTCTTTATTTTTTTTTGTAATTTTAAGTTTATTTTAACTTTTGTATTATATATTTTTTTTTTTAATGTATATTCTGTGTTGAAAAGCCGAATAAATGTTTTATTATTATTATTATTATTAGAAACTGTTGAAAACTATCTTGCTGAGTATTTAGTGAACTGTTTTAGCTAAAAGTTTGTAATGAATATCGTGCCCAACAGTGATTTTCAAAGCTTCGTTGACGGAGTGATTTCCCTCGTAGTATTTGTTATAAATGCATGTTCAGTTCGTTTTATATACAGTAAAATGAATAAAACAAGTATAGAAGTGATTGAAACTAGTTTACACAAAGAAATAACAACATTTATAGTCATTTTTTCCGATAACAAAATGAGACCGTTACATGTACTTACATTCGTAAAGGCGTCTATTTTTTGTCATGCCATTTTGGGCTTTATTTGCATAGACCTTACGGCCATATTTGCCGGCACACAATGCGATTCGAAGAATTGAATAGAAATAGGATAGTGTCGATAGTTTATACGATAAAATTTTGTGATTTTCGATAGTAATGGTGATATTTTGTAAATAAGTATGTTATTTTATGTTGTTTGTTTGATGTTGATTTTATCTTATGCTCGTAGAATGTCCCGAAATCAATCGTGGAGACTTAGTTACGACTGCGAGCCTCCGGCTAGCTTCCTCGGTCTCTTGTACGAAGAAGATGAGGAGGAGATGGATGTAGACGAGGAGAATGCTGACCACATAAGTGACGAAGAGGTAAGAGTTTATTTATTTATTTATTTCATCATCATCATCATCATAATATTACGTTTATTGTGTTTGTTTCTACTGGTGATGTGTTTATTGTGCTAGGATTATGCTATCGTACGGCGCCGGTTATTTATTTCATAATCATCATCATCATCAATCATCATAATATTACGTTTGTTGTATTTGTTGTATATTATTAATATCGCACCTTTGGTAAGACAAGGCATTGTCTCTTGTCTTACCGAAGGTGCGATAATATGTTCTGTTTTTTGATTTCAGCTGCTGCCATGGAGGAGGTGGAGAAGAAGAATTCTATTTTATTATTTTGTTAACCACATACTTTTTTGTTTCATATACTCGCCGCTCCGCTCTCCGAGCACGTCGACCTCTCAGCGTGGCTGCCGTGGTGGAGAAGATTTTTAAATTTTTTTTTATGTTTTGTATTGTATAAATTTATTTATGTTTTGTATAAAGAAATTTTGACTTTCACTTTTACTTTGACTTTCATTTTATTCTATAAAGATACCTAAAGCCTAAAAATGTGTCAATGTGTAAATATTATTTCAGTATTATCTTTTTCATCATCATCATCATCAGCCTATACCTACTAGTATAGGCTGATGATGATGATGATGATAATGATGAAGAAACAAAATAAAATTTAGACATAGATATTTTAATAAAAATAGACTTATATTGTACATTTTATTTATTCTATAAACTAGTAGCTTACAAAAATAACAACTATCGATAAAATTACAAAAAGTAAAGGAACACCTCTTGTTGTTTTTATGCTTCGTCGGGTCTCATTTCAAGTGGTGTTTTTGTAAACATCACGGGGTTTTTTGTCACATTGTTTACACAATTAGACAGCATGGGTCCTTGTTCTTTGTTTTATGTGCTACTGCGCGTTTATTTCATGTATTTGAGGCCACAGTATGGTTCGTAAAGTTTGACCTTGAAGAACAAATAAACTATTTCGGAAATCACCTTTAATTGATACCTGTTGGAAAGGAAATTTATCAGTTAGTATATTGTCGTTTACAGAATAATAAAATATGGTTTGGTTGCAACATAATCATTATTTTCGTAAACATCGCCGGTAGGTATCCGCCATTTTGTGAATTACGTCATCGGCGAGGTGCCTGCAGCCGATTTCGCTCAATACGTTCAGAAGTCCGAGGGGTTAAACTGTATAAAATGGGTAGGTATATCAAATGACCTACCTACGAGCACATATTTACTTATGTGCTACGAGTAAACTTTGATTATGTAATGTAGGTAATAGATATATAAGTAAATCGGCATATAGGTATACTCGTTTAGATTTGATGAAAGATTTTTTGGTGCGAGCTATATTTGCCAATCGATCACAGCTCATTTTATGTCCCATTTCTGGCGCACGAACCTTCCCTACGCGAGCCTAATGCGGATCTGTGGTTGTTAACGACTGCTAATGCAGCCGGGATCAACGGATTTAAGAGTGCCATTTGTTTATTTGTGTGAGTGTAGGTCATGTACAAGCGCGGATCCACCGTCGTAGGCACAGTGGGCATGCCCACAATCTTAATTGAGATCGAAGATATTTTTTTTGTGCTATTTGTATTTTTAAAACTGGGCGAGTTTAATGTATTCTTATGTATGTATTCTTCTTCTAATCCGCTACGCTCTTGACAGAGCGGTCGTGGTCGTCATGTAGTAGCGGTTTGGGCAGATGTTATTCGCCTCACGATGTATCATGTATGTATTATGTATCCGTTTTGTATGTTTTATTGTTGTGTTGTGCAGGTCAATAATTGTTTATTTATCTTTATCTGCGGTTATATTCAATCCCTAAAAAAACTAGCAATGAACCGTGTGAGTGTGATTCTGAACGTAGAGCAGCACACACACATTCAAAGCTAAAACCTTACCGAATTCAGAAGTCAACATTTTGATTACGACTCGCGCTTGGCCGATTTTTGGGTGGCCGACCCACAACCGTTTTTGTGTGCTGGACACGCGCTTGGTTATGTATACAACAAACGAAATTGTAGGACCTTGCATGCTTCACGTCTTTTTAGTGTGATATTACGTCCGTCTTTTTTTCAGGTCCGTGGTCCTGAAGTGGTACAAGAGACAGAGTAATGTAGTGAGGTGGGCTAATGTGTGTTCCGACGAATACAACCTAAACTGTGGTGTGAGACAAGGCGGGCTTACATCGCCGAGACGGTTTAACCTATATGTTAACCATATTGTTTTCTAAAGTTTACGCGAATACTACACATTTAAATGAAACAACTTTTTCGGATCTACTCGCGTTTATTTTACACATGTAAAAAGTAATGTGTAAAATAAACGCGAGTACATCCGTAAAAGTTGTTTCATCTATATATTAACCAGCTGATCGATGAGCTCAGCAACATGCGTGTAGGATGCCATATAGACAATATTAGTGTCAACAACATCAGTTACGTAGATGATATGGTGTTGATGAACCCATCGATCAGCGGCTTGTTAAAAATATATCAAGAAAAATCTGAATTTTTGGTCACCAAAAGTTTTCCTAAACTGCCTAAAGTGGTCCCGCCTGTTCTCTTAAACGGTGTACAGTTGAAACGTGTTGCATGGTTTAAGTACTTGGGTCATATTGTGACAGAGGATTTAAAGGACGATTTAGATATCGAGCGTGAGCGTAGGACACTGTCGGTTCACGGTAATATGCTGGCGCATAGACTCGCTCGTGGTACCGTTGACGTAAACCTAACGCTATTTAAAGCGTATTGTCAAAGCTTTTACACGGGCGCTTTGTGGGCCAGCTTTGGGTACCAATAAATCGTGTAGTGCCCTACGAGTACAATATAATAACATTTTTAGGGCTCTGTTGAGGCAGCGCATCAGGCATGTTTGCAGACGCCAATGTAGACGACTTCACTATTCATATATTATGCGAAAAAAGACTGCCTCGATGTTGCTGCGAGCTCAGGGGAGCGCCAACACAGTCCTAAAGATGATTGGTGACCGGATGGACTCGGCACTTTTCGGACGGTTCACTGAACTACATGTTTTCAAACGTGTACATCAGTGAACCGACCAATTAATTAGTTTAGTTAATGATTTATTTTTATTTTAAGGGGGTGCCGCGCGTAATTTGAAAATTTACGTGTTTTTAAGTCACTGATGCTAGGCGCTGAATAGGTCATATACATTAAAGTGTAGGTTAGCTTGATCCTTTCACAAGGCCATGGTTGTCTTGGAATTTGAAACAAATACCCAGAAACTGCATAAACAATACGTAAAATAATGATATCCAAAAACTTATTTCTTCAGAAACTTTGTAAATATAGCAAGCACAAATAAAACAACGATCCGACATCAAAATGTTTGTATTGATATTCCGCAGGCCACTGTTGTCTTATTTTCCAATTAAAAAATATGAATATGAAAATATTAAGACTATTATTATCTTTACCCAAACGCCTATGATTTTACGAAAGTAAACATTGCTCTAATTAAATCACCAGCCTACTCTGTACAAATATTAGTGTGCGTGCGTATTCTTGTCGTGCGCCGTTGTCACACCACTGCCACACGCCGCTCGCTCGCTATCATAAAGAAACTTGAAACTCGCAATTTTGCGTCCGCGCTGCACCCTCTTAATTTTAATTTTATATTAATATTGTATAGTTGTTTCGAACATAGTTTTTAAGTTTCAATTGTTACTAACCCATGAATCCAATGGTCTGAAATAAATGATTTTATTATTGTTTAAAAGAAATTTACAATACGAACAGGACCCACCTAATTTAATAATTCTAATCTTTATTGTTTTGTTTTTTATTTTGTTAATTACACATTGTATTCTGCACTTCTACACTCTATTTGAACGCAATAAGGATAACTATTAAAGGATCCAAATTTTTGTACATTTTCGTGGCGACCTTCACACGGCTACACGTAGGTACGTACCTACACCTTCAGACTGTAGGTATAACTTACGACCTTCATTAAATTAAAGAGTATAGGAATCTGTGGTATAGGCTACTTTATCGTTTTGTCTTTCTCAGGATCCCTTAAGGTTATGATGTGTAGGTATATCATAGTCATTTGTCCCTATATGAATGAACTAAGTTACTTAGTAGCATGCGAGATAATATCTTGCACGCCCAAAGCGCTTTTGAAAATTGTAAGTCTGTCGTCAATAGACAATTTAATGAATAAATCTACACTTGTTGGAATTCCGCTTTTTCTCCTAATATAAGGTTTATGTCATAGATAGAGGTATATCTTGTAATTATATTTTCAACATATTATTTTACTTAAATAAAACTCAAGTCTGGCCCCAATATATTCATATATTTTCTTAATCTCAACATACAAGAAAGACATTTACAATATTTTACACCTAAATAAATAACATAGTAACTTTCATAACAATAAATCGCACCTGAAACAAACAAAAAAATATATTAGATTATTATAATTTCACTTGTAATGAATGTTTGAATTAATGGACCTTTGTATAACTGAATTTATGCGATTAATAGTCTATAAATATATAATATATTTATATCTTATATCTTTTATTTTGTATTTTTTTATTTACTATATGGAATGTTTCAAATAATATAAAATCAGTCGAAATAAATTTATTTTTTATTAACTTTCTATTAACTGTTAACTCTGTAATTACCTTAAACATAGAAAGTTTCGCGACCACTAGTGATGATAGAAGGGTAAATGATTAAATGAAAAGGGTAAATGGTTTTTACTTCATATTTCCGCAGCGGAGACCGCGAGTAGTTTCTGGTAGGAGCCGGCGAGCGATCGCGCCGCAAGCAGCAGCAATTCTCGCCTGGAGACGCCTGTAGCCGCCTCCTGCCATTGCGTGTGGGGGACCTGCAGAAGAAAATAGCTCTTAAAATCAAACAGGAACGATTGATTATTGTTCCCGCCAGCTGCAGATAAACAATTAGGTACATACTTGGTTTTATCCACAAGTACTATGTAGATTGCACAAATAGCTTTCATGAAAGTTGTCATATAGTGGTGTTTAAATTAGTTTTAGTAAATAGCCGAGGAGCTCGATGGCGCAGTGGTTAACGCGCCAGGTCTGCGAGTGCTGAGGTTAAGCAAATTTCACATAGGCCGGTCATCGGATGGGTGTCCAAAGATTTATCATCTCGAGCTCCTCCGTGCTTCGGAAGGCACGTAGAGCCGTTGGTCCCGGCTGCATTAGCAGTCGTTAACAACCACCAATCCGCACTGGGCCCGCGTGGTGGTTTATGGCCCGTTCTCCCTATCCATCCATAGGGAAGGCTCGTGCCCCTGCAGTGGGGACATAATTTTATGTAAGTATGAGCTGATGATGATGATGATGATGATGAAATAGCCTATAAAACTGTCCCGCAGCGCTGCTGGGTAAAGGCCTCCATCATTGAAATCATCATCGCTACAATTGATGGGTATTGGCTTAATTACCATGCTTGCCAAATGGTCGGAGATCGTCGGTCAACCTTGTTGGAGGCCTGCCCACACTGCGCTTTCCGGTACGCGGTCGCCACTCGAGGACTGTTCCGCCCCAGCGGCCATCAGTCCTGCGAGCAATGTGCCCTGCCCACTGCCACTTGAGCTTAGCAACTCTTCGGGCTATGTCGGTTACCTTTCTTCTTCTGCGGATCTCCTCATTTCTGATGCGATCTCGCAGAGAACCCCGAGCATAGCCCTCTCCATTGCTCTTTGAGTGACCTTGAGTCTTCTAATAAGGCCCAGTGAGCGACCACGTCTCAGTCCCGTATGTCATCACTGGCAACACACACTGGTCAAAGACTTTCGTCTTTAGACACTGCGGTATATCGGACGAAAAGCTATTTCGTAGCTTACCGAACGCTGCCCAGCCTAATTGCCGGTTGCTGATCACAAACCCGGACTATGTATCGAAAAATTCGAAACACACTATTCCCGACTTAGGGATTGAACTCAGGATCTTCGGGTCGCTTTTCCACTCGGCCACCAAAGCGTTAGTTAAGAGATATTTATTATTTTTCATTAAACACTTGTACGAATATATTATTATGTAATGATGCTATCAAATATTTCCGTACGCTTGTATAAGTAAATAAAATTACCTGTAAACTAGCCGCCATAATAGATCCAATGGTGACGCTGTAGCCAGTCTGCGCGTGCTCATAGTCGGGAGGCGTGGCGGCGCTGGCGGCGGCCACGGCGGCGGCGGGCACCGGCGTGGCCTGCGACTGCAGCTGAAGTTCGATACCTAGGGAGGGCTGCGATAGCACTAGCAGGGATACGTCGAACCACCTACAATGGTGGATACAAAGAGATGTTACTTTAAATACGTGAAGAAACAAACTGTATAGCGATTTAATTCATGAGGCAGCTAAAAGAAACTACACTAAAATACAAACATTCATACAATTATAATACAAATACACATTTTCCCACACCTTCGTACGTACATGTACAGTACACACTCCTACTCAACCTATTAGATCCTCATTCACCCTTCACACACAATATATCCCACTTAACACACTGCACAACACATCCTTACACATACTATTACACACGTCATCGTCAGTATAAAATGAGACTAATAAGTAAGTATAATTTAAAATTAGTGATAAGAATTTAGTAAAAATAATACCTTATGTATGTTAACTTTTATTAGTATAATACACAATTATATACTTAGTTATGCTGAGCGTTGCCTGGAACAGGCAATTATAAGCCTAAAAGGAGGCTCCGTTAACTAGATAATTTATGTAAGTTTATAAAAGAAATAAAGAATTTAGGTGTTTTTGAATTTGAGCCATCGGCATCATCATCATCATCATCATTCTCAAAGGCGTCCACTGTTGGACAAAGGCCTTCCCCCAGGATCCCCAAAGCGACCGGTTTTGTGCTGCTCGCATAGCGGCTTCCCGCGACCTTTAACAGACCGTCAGACCACCTTGAGAGGCCTGCCCACACTGCGGTTGCGATTGTGTAATTTTAATATTTTTAATTCAGAAAAGTGTTATAAATATAATAATGTACATATTACAGTTTGTTTAACATTAGACGCCCCGGTTCGGGGTTCAAGTGGGGTTCATTTCATTGTACACAAGCCTGCACATCAGAATACCACAAACATTAAGAGCATTGTTGGGTTCCGACAAAAGGACACCGGGTAATGTGGCACACATTTAGCCTTATGTGGGTGCGGTACGCACCTACGGTACGGTAACTTTTACCAACAGGAACGGGAGCTCACTTGTCACCAACAGTGCTAACTCACCTGTCGCCAACAGTAAAGCGCGTATCCACTTGTCACCAACATGCGTACCCACTTGTCACCAACATTGCTAACCCACTTGTCACCAACAGTGCTTACCCACCTGTCACCTACAGCAACGTGCGTCGTACCCAACTGTCGCCAACAGTAATGCGCGTATCCACTTGTCACCAACAGTGCTAACCCATCTATCACCTACAGCAACATGCGTACCCACCTGTCACCAATAGTAACGCGCGTACCCACTTGTCACCGACAGTGCTTACCCACCTGTCACCAACAGCAACGTGCGTACCCACCTGTCACCAACAGTCTCTTGTAAGAACCCTTCAACCGCAACGACGGGCACGTTATTGTTGAGGTCAGCTCGTGTAGAACGGAGTTGTGCGATTCGCTGTTTAGCGGCGGCGTATGCGGCCGCGTAGCCGACTGGTTGATCAGCTGTTACCGCGCTTTGGGCGGGGTAGCCGCTGCGAGCAGAATACTATCGTGAATAAGTAAAAAAAAATAGCCTATGACTGTCCCACTGCTAGGCAAAGGACTTAATCATTTAAGTCATCACTACAATTTATGGGTAATACCACGCTTGCCTATGCTAGTTGATGATCTTAAGCCCGGGTTGTGCATCGAAAAAACATTCGAAACACACTTTGCCCGAGCTGGGATTTGAATCCGTCACCTTCGGGTATGGGGCCGAGTGCCCGGAATAAATATAAGTTTAACGTCGCGGGCTACATGTTTGTATTGTTTTGACTAGTAGTTGGCTTGTTTAAGTCCTTCTGGCTAGCTACCACCGTCATAACTAAATATGTCGCCATAACGTTAATGTTAATAGCATTGTTCTGATGAATGATCATTGTTCATTGTGCACTCCGGCTGAAGTACGCTTCCACCTTCACGGCGGCACCCTAGGCTAGGTTTTATATAATATTTTTAAATTTTGTATGTGCTTTTTTTTATTTTACTTTTATATTAATATTATAACAAACCTAGGCTAAGAAAAAGAAAAATTGACCCCTATTTTTTTATATTTTTAAATGTTTTACTTATTTTGTTTTTAGAAAATATTTAAAAATGTAAAAATATATGAGAAAAAATAAATAAAAAAATAATAATTTTTTCTCTTAAGATGTATATTTAATAAAGAGAATAATAATAAAATCTTTATATTTCTCTTCAATTGTTACATTGTATAATTTGTGTATATTATATTTACAAAACTAAAGTTGGAGAAAGTTGGAGAGAACTGGTTACCGGGTAATATCAGGTGAGATGAAGATCAAGTGGTTTACTAGAAACTCTGAAGTAAGGGATCTCGGGCTATTTTCGACAGCAAACACAGTCTCATAGAAAATATTATCCCCTCAAAAACATAAATGTGAAGTGAAAGCCAAGTTCAATATTATGAATATGCCTTGGTTGTTGACTTCTACAACAAAAGAAGTGAGATCTAAATGGGTGCCAAGTTCAAAGCCTAAGGTCTGACTTGGCTAGTTCTCATATACAAATTATTATAGCCTTCGCAAGTCAATCATAATCATAATCATAATTAAATTAATACAACAATGAAACGATAAACGTATGGAAGTATCAATATAATATTTCTCAAAAGGTCAAAAAAGTAACAAGCACCTTATACGTCTCGACGCATAAATCTCTATAGCGCGATTCAGTGCGTTTACAAGTAACGCCATCTAGCGGCGTGTAGTAGTAACATTCATTATAATAATGTTTTAGTTTTTATTGTTTGGTATTCCACTCGTTATATATTTACGTGAAGACATCAAAATAAAGACCGGCTGTCATCGATTTTGATTGCTGATTCTTACAGTACAGGCATCTGTGTTCCTAATAAAATCAATTATTTGAAAAATTCCGTGCTTCGGAAGGCACGTTAAGCCGTTGGTCCCGGTTGTTGTCGTAAGATGGCAGTCGTTAAAACCCACCAACCCACATTGGGCCAGCGTGGTGGGTTATGGCCCAATACCCCCACGTGCTACTGATCATGTGGGAGGCCTGTGCCCAGCAGTGGGACGTTTATAGGCTGATGATGATTTGAAAAATATATTAAACTGATAAAAATTTACTAGTTTCTGATTTATTCCTCTGTATTCGCCCAACTGCCTATGGGGATGCCAAATTTGAACTTTCTAGCTCATCTGGAACTGGGTTAGAGTTTTGATCTATCTATAGATCAGTCAGTCGGTCAGTGATAAAAATGACGATTTTTGTACGTTAATATTTAAATAACCGTTTGAGGTGTGTTTATGAAATTTGGAACACATATATCTCGCAAGCTTCAATATATGAGTCAAATTTGACATGTTTATGTTAAATATCTTTTGAGTTATGAGGGGGTCAAAAGTGGCTCCAATTGGTTCGTGTTCTGTTAGCTTAAACTTGTCTACTTAATAAAATAAATACTTAAGCTGCTTTTATTCAAAAGATATCCATAATCATGGTATTTTTCTATTAATAGCCTAAATTAAATGCGTTGATTTAAACTCCACATACACACTGTGTCGATATTTGGATCACGAAAAACATATTCAGCCATCAGATGTATGGTACCTTAAAAATATATAATTACTTACACGACTGTAGCTTTCCCGAAAGTGCTTTGGAACGCCTCTCTTATTGGAGACACTTTCGTTTCTTTTTCCGAAGCCACTACTATGTTTATATCGCCACCATTCTCTGAAAAGATAAACACAATCAGCACTGTATATTCAAAGGTGTAATAATACCTACACAGAATTTTCACTGCAGGCGACAGGCATTCCCTTGCCTTCTTTCAAATGGCTCTATCTTGAGCTGTTTAAGACCAATGCGCCAACATTTTCATGACGTTTATTCATTCATTCATCAACTACTATGTGTTTACTGTAGAAAAAAAAACATCTTACCTCTTATTCATTCATTCTAAATTTGTCGAGCTCTTGCGCGCTTTCGAAATCACGTTAAGCGGTTGGTATCGCTTGTAGTAAGATGGCTGCCCGCGTCGTTGAAACCAAATTACCGCATTGGACCAGAGTGGACGTTGATCCCCCTATGAGCTACATTAATGTGGGAAGGCCTAAGCCCAGCAGTGGGACGTTTACATGGTAATGATAATAGTTACAATACTAGCGGGGCCTGTCGAGGTAGTCAAGAGCTATGACTATGAATATGACTCTTCCAGTAGAACATTGACTTTTTTGTTTTTTTTTTTAAGAAATTGCTGTTTGTCATAGGGGTTATTCCAGCATTACCGGACTGCGAGAA
The DNA here is from genome assembly GCA_963082485.1 of Eudonia mercurella. NCBI lineage: Eukaryota > Metazoa > Arthropoda > Insecta > Lepidoptera > Crambidae > Eudonia > Eudonia mercurella. The sequence goes on from OY720037.1 coordinate 5,364,895, forward strand.
AATCTTAGGGTTGAGAAATCAGTATTGTGTTAGAAATATCTTTAAAGGGTTTATACGGGGATGTCATCTTGCAAGTGTGGTCCCGTCCGTACTCTCAGTTGAATTTCCAAGGCATTCAGATCGAAACGTGAGCGGAACAACCCGCCTCTAGTCTTAAGGCGAAGGGTAAGGCACACTAGCGCCGCTAATGGATTTAATTTGATAACTGCTAAACTGGATTTTTTTTCAAACATTGCGGAACTTCCGACACTAGCCAAACATCTATTATTTAATAATTGTGCACTACTTTTAGGTTTGTTTTTGTATTCATTTGCTAACACCAACAGTGGCCATTGTTTGTGAATAAATGCGATAGCCCGTTTTGTGAAGACACCACGCAACAAAGAGTAGTGCACAATTATTAAATAAATACTATGGATGCTTTCCTGTTATCGGACGGTACGCTATGTTTAAAAAAAGATCCGATCCGTTTATAATTGTCAAATTATCGATTGGTGGCGCTAGTGTGCCTTACCCTTCGCCTTAAGGTTCTAACCTCAGCTCGGGCTGGGTACCTACATCGAGCCATCGGAATCTTTGTGCAAAAAGTATTAATACTCACTGAGATACTCCTTCATCTGCGGGTCGAGGGTGGTGATCATAGAGTCGACGGAACTTTTCGCCTTCTCGGCAACGCGCTGCAGGATGCCGCCGGAGGTGACGGCACCTTTCACCCACGTGAACAGACCGCTGCCCGGCATTATGTCACCTGAAGACAATAGGTATAACAACAACAATATTTAATTCCAGAACATTGAGCATATAAATGAAACCACATAACGGGTTGTTTAACCATTAACCTATATTTTATTTGACCAAAGATCATGCTGATCTTCAGAGTGCCTAGTGTGTTTCTTTTACTATCCATATTCATTCGATAACATTAACGAAAACGAAAATTTGTATGGCAAAATTGTAACTCTTCTCGTATGTCGCCAGGAGGCGCTGCTTCAATGCCATAATAATTTTCGTTTTCGTTAACGTTATCGAATGGCGAATGAAACTCGCACTAGGCACTCGTAACCAAACAGGTTATTAGTAAACACTCAATGGACGGAACAAAACTGTGACGTCATAGTTTGCTATTCCCATACAACTTCTATATAAAAAAATCGCTTTGTAAGTTGATAAAAAGTTTATTCATTGAATAACCAGTTACCTTTTATCAACAGATTTGTTTTTCGCGCAGGCCACACCTGGGAGCAAAGCGAAACAGAGGTAGAAGACTAATGTCTTAGGAACGAAAAGACGCAGTGGCGACATGAACGAAGCGAAATGAATTAATCTTTTCGCTATGCTCTCAGTGTGTTCTGCACTTTACATAGGGAAGTACTACGCCTTTATAATAATAGTTTTAATCATCAAGGTGTCTTGTGTGAGTTTCATTCACCAGCACAGCGCATCCGGGTGGCAAACGAGGAGAATTAAAATAATATTTATGGCAATATAAAAATTTTCGTTCTTCTTTTGTTTACTTCACCCAGATTTCTTGAAAAAAGTTTATTGGTAAAGTTATTGAAATAAAAACAGAAAACTTACCAAGTTTCTCGACATCAGAACTTGCAGGAAGTGATTCAAGGGACTGTGTTCTTTGTGAGTCCTCTGGTGACCTTATCGGCAAGGTAGGCTCTCCTTTGCTAGGAGGTATAGCAGGACTGTAAGAAATTAATAAGGTCAGTCAAATATCAATCAACTTTTGTTTTTTGAACTCTGATGAATGAAAATAATTTATATTTTTAAAACTTTTGAACAATCCTAGATAATTTTTATTTTAAGAGTGCAGCCTACTGTGCAATTTAGACAGGTAATATTAATAACACAAACTATTTTGTACTATGTTATAAATATTTTTATACAGAAGTTGATGACGTCTAAGATATCAAGTGACAACGTTGTAAATATTATAAAACTAAACATTGACAAAAGAAAAACTCTTTAGTACTAGTTTTTATTCAGAACATAATAAAGCAACTCATTTGATATATGATGATAATATGCTTAAATATACGTAAACAAGCTATTTATTTATTTATTGAATGTTTAAATATCTTTTATTACACAAACAAAATCAATATAAAACAAATACGAATAGGTGCAAGTGAAATCAAAACCGTACCATCCTGTTTTTCAGCCATAGCATTGCACATAGGTGAATAAGATGGTATTCTAGTCATTGCAGATTGAGCAGCTTGCAACAGCATGAATATATTTTTATTTGCCGTCTGTAGTATGTTAATATGTTATTAATTTTTTCGACATTTAGAAAATGCAAAAAGTTTGACCTGAATTTTTCCGGTGTTTGTGGTGAGAGCTCTTTATTCTTAACAATTACTGGTTGCACTGGTTGTGGAGCGGGCTGAAACACATGTTGTGGCTAAAACATAATTAATAAATTCATTCAAAACAAAACTATACCAACACTTCAAAGTTTGTTGTTAGAACTTTAATACTCAGTAAATGTAATAAATTATTATAGCTTTCAGCACATAATCTATAAATTTACTTTCCAGGGGTCCCATTTATCCCTGTTACACATGCAAGCAACAAATGAGTATGCACAAGCTACGCTTTGAATAGTGTGTAAATAGTAGTCTTTTAAAGATTCTGGAACTAAGTGAAAAGTGAACTGGGAGTTATAGGTATATGTATGTATGACCTTTATGTAAATGATGTATTAATATAATTATTATTATAAATTATCAGGCAGGCAGTTGAAACAACTGTAGGTATGCATTGTTGAAAAGCAGACAAAACTGACCTCAGGAGTTTGTGCGGCTGGTACAGTTGTGATGAAATTAGGAAGCTGTGACGGTGGAGCAACACTCGATAGCAGATTACCAGGGCCGGCTACCGGCTTCGGCACCTCCGGTATCGGTTTCTTATCAGTTCCGCTCATTTTGTTCTGAAACTTGTCACATTCATTACCACGTCGATCTCTACATAAGCCGTTGTTTTTATACCATATTCTAAGTTAACCACTCATCTGGTTAAACAGACAAATACCTAATAAATATCAGATTCCAGCTAAACTTACCTTTGTTATTCTTATAAATATATATATATTGACCAGACTCCAGGGGGGCTAATATTATTTCGAGGTTACGGTTTCAGTCGCTGCAAGCTGCAACACAAACAATACAATACAATTAAAAACAAGGTAAGGTAGGTACATATGGTACATACCTACAGTAATACGACAGACAAATTGAAATTGACAATTTGACATTGGCAAATGATTTTGACTTTTTTTTTTTTTAGAAAAAATGGCACTAGTTTCTCTCTTAATGCCATGCATGCATTTATTAAAGCTAATTGTTTCTAATAAGAAATTATATTTTAATTTCCTAAATCGAAGAGTAAAATATTTGTTTAATTAATTGATTGAAAGGTGATAAACTTTCTCTACCAGTGATTGAAAGTCATTTGCAGCTGCGCGCAAGGTCAATGTTTTTTCTGATTACCGTGCTGTGCAATCATTCATACATACGTCACAAAAAAGCTGTCAATTTTGTCAAGCGAGCGTACGTATTGGTAAAGATAACGCTGTTTCAAGAAGAAATCATTATAAAATCGTGCAGTTTGCTTAATTATATTTGCGGCCGTGTTGAATTGTGTGCTTTGAGCAATGTCGGAAGAACCTGACACACCGCCCTTTAGCACGGTGGACATTAACAATGATATCAGGGATGAAGACCTATTCGCGTCTGCGGTCCAGGTATCTTATTGGAATCCTGTTTAGCTTGCTTGTTGTGGTCGCGTACGCCCCCGCCGGTGCACCCAGTACATCGGCGACGCCCCTTTTTTTAAACATTTTCGAGCTTATTTACGTTAAAAACAACGCCAGGGAACAATTAACGTGTTCATGTTAATTACTCAGATAATAAAATTGTTGATGCATTCGTGCCGTGCATATTAACATTATTATTTGCCGTAATCTCACGTGCCTCTTAAATGTTTTTGTAACTGTACTAAATTTGAGTACCCAATTTAATGTAGTTTCAAGTTTTTAACAATATTAAAAGATCTCCCCTAATTAATTGTGTTGGAATATAGGAATTTAATCTATCGTTGTTACTGGCTGACATTCAGTCTAAAATGTTTAAATGAAAAAATAATATATGTCTGAAACTTATTTGAATATTTTCATACAGTTTTGTCATGTAGAGAAAAAATATTCATTGAATTGATTGATTGCTTACTGTTGTTTTGTTGAGTACAGATTAACATAATGTTTTTATATATTGCCTTGGATGTTTTAATAGAAATGTTTGGATAGATTATTGTGTTAAACACATCGTCACCTAAGTTCTAACACCGTAAAAGTCTAAAATTTGTCATTTTAACTTTTGCATGTCATTTGATAGAGAATTGAAAGACACACCTTTAGACCAATCAGAAACAGGGATTTTTAACCAATGGAAGCGTTTTATTTTGAAAACAAAAACATATGTAATGAGATCTCTTTATATAAAGGAACAATATTTTTGCTCTCCTGAAAAGTTTTTATTTTTTACTTCCGCGGTGTTAGAACTTTAGCGACGATATGTGAAGTACATTAAATTATGATCAAGTGTGTTATAAGAATGTTTTAATCAAATGGATCTCAATCACAATTGATATAGATATAATGCAAGGGTAAGAAGTAATTTATCTACAACAAATAGTTGTAATAATAACTAGAAATTACATATTTCCTGTTACTAAGGTACATATAATAACTACTATAAAAAAAACCAAGATAATCTGCTGATTGTACTTTGTGTTATAATGTTTTTTTAAGTACTACTTAGTTTTAAATAAGTTTGGAGATGTCTTACATGATTTTACTGGCACTCATTTTTACATTTCATCTTTTGAGTCTAAAATTTAAAATAGACAATTTGAAATTATATTTTAAATTCATTAATTCCTACAACAAGTAAAGAATTTTCATTCTGTGTATTAGTAAAAAATTGTTCTTGATACAGTTCTAGTGCTGTAACTTTAAATGTTACCACTTTACAATTGGTATTTTGTTTATTTGAATAAAAAAGTGCTTGAGTCATGGAATATACTGATCTCTTAAACTTAAATATACCTTACCTACCCTTAAACTTAAATATACCCTACCTAGTGATTATCTTAATTTTTTATCTTAATAACATTTGGTTTTTTCAGACCATCACCCGATAAAGTTGCCATGCACCTCCTATTTAAATTTTCCTTCAATATATTACTTTTTTATTGTTTGCACATTCTTACCATCCTTTCATTTGATTATTCGATTGATGGATAATGCAGAATTGCTGTAATCAGTCAAGCCATGTTTTTAACTTACATTGAATATTATCATTGTAAAAATTTAACAAATATGTTTTTTTTTATCTTATTATGTTTATGAATATTGTATTATTTATGAATTGAATTATATTTTTTCCAGGAAGTCAGTTTGGACCCTGAAGTCAATGGTGCTCGGGATGGATTAGGAAAAGCAACAATTGCAGACACAATTCCATCCATAACCACTACTCTAAGCAGTCCTATAATGGAAGAGGTATAAAATTAAGTATATCTTTATCTAGCATATACCATCATAGCTTTCCCACCCCATACTTATTTCTAATGGATTGGACATAGATCAATGTACTAGATAAAAACATACATTCTTTTCAATGACACTATGAAGTTTTAACCTGTCTACACTTTTGCCACAAAGCCATAGATACAGCTTATGTCATGGCATGATTCTTAAATATTATGCATTAACCATAGCAAAGTAAGACTATTTTCCTTTGGTGCATAGTTTCCATACAAACCAACTGATAAAATTAATGATGTAATGTACCTAATTTATAAAATAATATTGTAACATTACAATCAAAAAGTGTCAAAATCATGTATTAACTAATTTGCAATCCTACAGAACCATAGTAGGTGCATAACCTACATAAAGCTATTATTAGCCTATGTTGTGTCCCACTGCTGGGCAACTATTTAATGAAACTTTTTTAAATTGATATACTTAGTAAGTAATGCATTGTCTCCATTATGATTGTGACACACAACTATCATTTAGTCACAAGTGTCATAGGTATTGTAGTCACTTAGATAAAAATTGATTACTTAGCACCTAACTACAATTGTTCAGTCGGAAATGTAATAACAATAGACAATTTTAACCCTTCCCTTTATCAATGGGGTTCAAATATGAGGTTATTTATTGGCCCTTTAATGCCCTATGCAAATGCATAATAATATTTATGTCGTTATCTCGCGTTATTAAGGAATAAGATTTCATTGAATATCTTATACTTTTATTATATTCCTATTATCTCATTTCCGTACGATGTATCATACGTCGCGATTTCCCGTTATAGTACTGCTTCACTCACTTAAAAGTAAGTATGCAGTGTCAAAAAAATTTGATGTTAATTTTAACCCTTTGTTCAAAGGTTACTGTAGACCGAAACTCTATTTGCTTATATACGGACGGCGATGAAATGTCTATAGCGTGATTCAGAACAATACAGACACAGCGCCATCTATTATGAAGTATAGGTACTTTTTCCTATGCATTCTGTACTTTGCCGTCACACTTGCGGGGCTGCTTTACCTTAACAATAAATAATAAATACAAGTTTTATAAGATATTGCTATAACAAAAATCGCATAAATAAAATCCGCTAAGAAAAAACATTACTTTGTGTCAGTGTGTTTTTTTTTTACTGGGACTTGTATAAGAAAATCCGAAACCATAGGAGTTACACGGAAACTGTCATAGGATGCATTAGGTTTTTTATATAAAAAAAATTATTGACATTGCAAATTTTTTGGTCAAGCGTGAGTTGTACATAATTAAATAATTAATTAGTAAAAAAAAATTTTTTTTTAATATAGATCGTATGTTTTGTTTTAAAATCATTTCATTGTATTGAAAGAAAAAAATCGGAGCAGCAGAAGTTATACAAATTTAATAAAAAAAATGTTATACAAATTGTAAGTAATTGGTACCTACGATTATAAAAACTAACCCAATAGATGTTCAATATGGCCACATTCACCCGATATGATAACGATGGAAGTTTTTATAGGCTTATCGAAGTTTCGGTATTTTTAAATACTTATAATCTTTATATATATAAATCTTCTGTGCGTGTGTAGGTTATTGAACTCCTTCTAAACGGCCAGCCGATTTGGATGAAATTTTCTATGTGTATTCTATGTGTATCAGTGGATTCGAGAATGGTTTAGATTTACAATTCGACCCGGTAGGTGGCGCTGCTATAGGGGTCCATCATGGGATACGGGTGTTCTTAAGCGCTGTCACGGTTTGTTTGTTTTGTTTTCATGGAAACTGTCAAAGCTGTACGAAGTCCGCCGATCAGCTAGTATAATTATAATATTTTAACGAGTCACCTTATTTCCTTTGAAACCAATAATATTATAAAGAATTAAAATCTGCTGCTGTATCCGGAATTACTAAACAGATATTTAACATTATGACACTAATAGAAAACCCTTATTAAACTAAAAGGTTTAAAGACTTAAGTTATTTTGTATTCGCCTAAAGGTAAAGGTGATGACGTGAACACCAATTGCTGGTTATTAACAATAATAGCAGATTAATGTGCGAAAATAAAATAATGCTTATATCAATTCTTATTTATTTTGAAAGGGCTACAGGCATCAATCAATTATGTACCTACTAGATAAAGGATCCGGATCAAAAATGCATTTCAAATTCAAATTCAAAATCTTTTTATTCAGTTTAGGCTACAAGTAGCTCTTATGAATGTCACTATGCCATATCGGTTCGTAAGTCTACTCTGGGCGGGAGATCTTGTACTGAAAAGAACCGGCAAGAAACTCAACAAGTGTCCAGCTCTTTTCTCCCTTACAGCGTCAAAAATATTGGAAAGTGCCCGATCATAGCAGGACACTTTCCATTACAAATAAACACAAAACATACTTATAGACGACAACCACAACATGTAAAAAAAAAAACAAAAAAAGAAATTCTAGGTTAACAAATTTACATCATGCAAAAGTTTCAATTTCCACAATGTCATACAGTACCACTACAGTATTCTAGTAAAAGTCAAAAGTTGTTTTAGAAGAACAATGTCAAACTATAGTGAATAATACTAAAAATAAGATAAGTATGCAAGAGCAGACCCGCCTCCACAAGCGGCACCCGTTCACGAGTATGACATATGAATCAGCCATCGCTTCGCTCAACCATATTTTAGGGAACGAAAGTGGTCCTGTTTGCTCATACCTACACCAACATTTAAATTTCGTGTAACAATATCTGAAAAAACATTGGATAGCATCAACATCAAGAACTTTAGCTTACTATGAACCTAAACATCTGTGCCTCATCATCATCATCATCATCAGCTCATTTTATGTCTCCACTGCAGGGGCACGAGCCTTCCCTATGGATGGATAGGGAGAACGGGCCATAAACCACCACGCGGGCCCTATGCGGATTGGTGGTTGTTAACGACTGCTAATGCAGCTGGGACCAACGGCTTAACGTGCCTTCTGAAGCACGGAGAAGCCCGAGATGATAATTTTTTGGTCACCCATCCGATGACCGGCCTTTGCGAAAGTTGCTTAATCTCAGCACTCGCAGACCTGGCGCGTTAACCGATCGAGCTTCTCATCTCAATCTGTGCCTAAACTCTTAAAAATAAAGATTAAATGAAGGTTCTAAAATATTTGTACTTAATATCTATTTACTATCATCGCCACAAACGTCATTGTGGCTCCGTGGTACCAAAGTCGCCTACTGTTTTTAAGCGCTCATCGGAAATCTAGTACATAATTAATCGAAGGCTTCAGGACAGTGAACCGGTTAACACAACTGTCCCAGAGAATATGGTGTCAAGATGTGTGTTATATGGATTTAGGAAACTAGCCCTGTCACTAGATGAGTAGTTCCAGTGATTACCCTCCGCAAACAAACAAACAAAGTCACAAACTTTATTATTATTATCATTTATATTTATATTTATTATCTGTCTAACGGCTAATATGACAGTGACACCCCGTTCTTACATAATTAGTATTTATTTTAATATGCATATAGGTATGTATATATTAATAATATAATATTTTATTTTCAATTAGTTATGTCATTAGTTTAAATATCTTTGTTAGTATGGTATTATTTACAATTTATTAGTCCCGCGTACTTGTTTATTGCACCACAGCTAGGGTTGGCTGGAAGAGATCTCTTCTAGAGATAAGCTCATTTTTGTATATGTCCTGTGTTACGTGTGTTTAAATGTATTTTTTCTTTGTACAATAAAGGATTAATGAACTTTACCTCTTTTTTAATAGTATAGATAAGTAGTAACTAATAATAAACTACATTGCTATTCCGCTTCTACAAATAGTGAACACATACTATCTATTTAAAATCAGCGATCTTTACACAAACTAAATATACGTTGTTTAACATAAGGATGCTCTTAACTAAGTATACAGGGTGTTTGATAATAGGTGTATAATCCAAAACATAGCTAAGCAACGAAGTAAAATGAACACCGTTGTAATAAGTAATATGCAAATTCATATTTACGGAGATTTACTTCTTCATACAGTTTTTATTTATTTTATTGCTTTGTTTTTGTTCAACCATGACAGGTTTTGAGTTACTGTTTTTTAAGGACCACGGCCACGACCAAGAACAATGTATCAGCTGGAACTAGGATTGCCACTTTGAAATTTTACCCATAAACAAACAACCATTTACCATTACGAGATTGTAATAAGAAAGTCACACAAGTTAATATTGCCTTTGCACATACTCTTCGAACTGTGTCCACACTCGCATTGCTAAGTAGCTTCCACTGGCACGGGCCTCCAGTATGGTGAGAAAACCACGGGTTATTGTTCTTTAAAAAAACTTACGTTCTAATGAGATGACGTAATACACTAGTTTTTACGTATAGTTGTTGATACTCGGCCTATAAATGTAACACTGCTGGGAACTGGAGCCATGGGGTTACCATGAGCTCTTAGATCAGTATTACTGAATGTTATTTTAGTTGTGAAAACGAGACGCGTGTATATAACGTCGCTACACGCGGCTCGCTTTCACAACCACACCAATACTGCTTTAAGAGGTTACTACCCGGTTTTTGGAAGAATGTAGAAAATAGCATATTATGAGGAGATGAGGAGCTCGATGGCGCAGTGGTTAACGCGCCCGGTTCGCGAGTGCTGAGGTTAAGCAACTTTCGCAAATACCGGTCATCGGATGGGTGACCAAACATTTATCATCTCGAGCTCCTCCGTGCTTCGGAAGGCACGTAAAGCCGTTGGTCCCGGCTGCATTAGCAGTCATTAACAACCACTAATCCGCATTGGGCCCGCGTGGTCGTTTATGGCCTGTTCTCCCTATCCATCCATAGGGAAGGCTCGTGCCCCAGCAGTGGGGACATAAAATGAGCTGATGATGATGATGATGATGATGATGATGAGGAGATTAAACCGTAACTCACCACCCTGAGGGTTGAAGACTATAAAAGATTGCCATCTTACGACACTTTAAGGCGTCCATAGCTGACACTAGCTGAAAGGATAGATTCTAGGGTTCGTTGCGAGAAATCGTGAATTTATCTCCATAGATCCTTTAGACCACTGAGTGAACCTAATCTAACACTACAGTATTAGCTTTCCAAATGGATTGACAAGACTGTTATTAATTTTACGTAAAAAGTTAGGACTTTCATATCAGGATTATAATTATACTAAAGAAAAATCTGCTTCCCTTTTCCAGTAGCCTTCTCGCCTTTTTCATGAAGTAGCCGTAAATATCTTAGATAGAAATAGAAAAATTACTTTATATGGTACAATACATCACACATATAATACATTTTATAGCGCATTATTAATATTAATAAAAAACTGGACCTGACGGCTCGGGACGTTATGTTTGTCGAAGTAATTATGTATATAAAAATATGTATTTATTTTCTTTCTTTTCATAGATAGCCACTGAGCGCGCGAACAACATCCACGTCACCGTGACGGAGCCGCAGAAGATCGGTGAGGGCATGAGCTCGTACGTGGCGTACCGCGTCCTCACCAAGACCAACATGCCCATATTCAGCAGGCACGAGTTTATGGTGCTGCGCCGCTTCAGCGACTTCTTGGGATTACATGAGAAACTGGCGGAAAAGTATCTACGCTCCGGCAGGATCATACCGCCTGCCCCCGAGAAGAGTATAGTCGGTGTGTATAGTTTCTTGTTACTTGTAAAGTACTGTAGTGTTCCCACTACTTAGGGAATCCTACTAGGATATAAAATATGAACAACAGTTGCACTTTACTTTTTGTATATTCTAAATAATAATATTAACATTAGGTTAAACCGATCTCAGAGCACCTCGGCTTTGAGCCGGGCTGTCTCGCTCCTGTCTATCGACTGTGTCAAAGTTGCAAACTTTTTTAATTTTACACGTTCGATGATTCAAATATTCATCCAGACTAAAGAGGTTTACATACAAATGCAATAAACTAACTTTTACTATGAGCTGCATTTAACCTCCTTACAGCACATACAGACGCCTGCACATCGACAAATTACATTTTGAAAAAAGACAAAGTGTTGAACAAAGACGACAGTATAGTTGACAGTGCACTTGACCCGCCATGTCATGGGCTGCGGGTTCGAATCCCGCCGGTGGATTTTTTTCAACACGTCTTTTTTCAAATTGTAATTTGTTCGCAACAATATTTGCGTAAAATTAGGTATATGTAAATAATCATAAATATAGCTTGCTTAACTCTTAACTGATCTTTCAATATTTGTTAAAATATTAAGATCGGACGTTGATGACGTATAGTTGTCGACATTGAATAGGGCTTTGGCTTATAAAGTAAAACTGGATAGTGTTGACTAATTTCGGCGAGTTGGATTGAGCCACGACAGCATAGTTGGCAGTGCACCTGACCCGGCATGTCATGGGGTGCGGGTTCGAATCCCGCTCGTGAATTTTTTTCAACACTGACTTTTTTCAAACTATCCAAAACTTTCAAATTTCTACAATAAACGTTCAACCATATGCCATATACATAAAGTTTAAAATCTATTGAAGAAGTTTGACAGTTTGTGGTACTTACATAACAAATGTTTTGTTAGGAAAATGCGTTGTAAAAGTTTCCGCAATCGGCACTGGAAGACTGAGTCAAGCGATCTACCTAGGCTACTGTGACGAACGCGACGTGCCGTCCAATTCGACCCAGTTCCCAAAAAAATGTCTTTACGCTTTTTCCGAACGACAATTTTTGCGTAAAAATTTAAACACTTATACATCTTTCACTGTAAAAGCAAAATGGTATAGAAATTTATATTTGACGTGGTTTATAGCAAACTGCTATAAACGTCCGATACTCCAAAAGATATGCCTAGGATACCTAGCCATTCAAAACAGTTTAAGGCGAAGGGTAAGGCACACCAGCACCAATTGATAATTTGACAACTACTAACGGACCGGATCTTTTTTAAACATTGCGTACCGTCCGATAACAGGAAAGCATCCATAGTATTTATTTAATAATTGTGCACTACTTTTTATTGCGTGGATTATTCACAAAACGGGCTACCGCATTTATTTACAAACAATGGCCACTTTTGGTATTAGCGAATGAATACAAAAACAAACCTAAAAGTAGTGCGCAATTATTAAGTAATAGATGTTTGCCTAGTGTCGGAAGGTCCGCAATGTTAGAAATAAAATCCAGTTTAGCAGTTATCAAATTAAATCCATTAGCGGCGCTAGTATGCCTTACCCTTCGCTTTAAGTTACTCCCGTAATAATGTTAACTGTAAAAAAGTTTTGTTACAAAAAGGTCTCCGCTCATTATTAACCCGTGTCATGACCTTACGTGTGTGTTATTGTAAACGTTAATGGCGCAGGGACAACAAAGCTGAAAATGACGTCGACACCTTCCACCGAGAGTGCAAACGGCAACAGCCCCTCCGGCAACGTCCAGTCCCAATTCGTGGAGCGGCGGCGTGCGGCGCTCGAGCGGTTCCTGAACCGGGTCGCCCAGCACCCGGTGCTCTGCATAGACCCCGACTTTAGGGAGTTCTTGGAGTCTGGTAAGCATTAAAATAATATAAGAATCTGTAAGGGTAAGATTATTATGTCTCACCGGTGGTCTTGGAATTTATTTATTTTTCCTTTAGTTGATGGCTTCGTGCGATTAGCACATTTAGCCAGTGTCAAAGTAATTTTTCTTACAAGTAAATAAACAATATTTCTTTCCTGTATGATGATGATGAATGTTAATAGAAATGAGAAGTGAGAAATGATATACCCCCCAACACCTCGAGTATCTCAGTAAAGATGTGGAACCCGCGGACATTCTAATAACACATAACCACAGACTTAAGTGTAGAAGTGTCACGTTGACGCATTTTTTCTTTTGCACGAAAGTTCTGACGCCAGCCAGGGCTTTACGCAAATGTCTTCCGCCCAGTTCATAGGCGACATGACATTTTCAGCGTTCTTTGCTTTACTAAGCCCTCGGGCGGACTTCTTGAGAGAATTTGAAAATTAACGTTGCACTGTTTTGTTTCATTTGCCAACACTCATGCACACTCACGAACACTTAACGGTTAATAATCCACCATTATTTCACATTAACATTCGACATAACACATAGAAAATAAATCAAAACCGCAAGACTCTTCACTTTCCCGTCAAGAAGTCGTCTTGTAATTTAAATATTGTATTGTTTACAATTTGTTTATTTAAAATAAGTACTTACCGTTTGAGTATTTTTACAAAAATATCACCTATGATAAAGATAGGACATTGTCTTATCTAAGAAAATATGCATTATCAATCCCTTTATGAAAAGTTATAATATTTTTATTATAAATTATTGAGAAATAATAAATTGATCCACAAAAAAATTGTAGGCTAGCACCTAAAATGGTAAGTTAGCATCTAAATAGTGGTTTAGGTGCTAACTTTGTATTTTTAGGTGGTAACTTAGTATTTTTGTGGGCTAGAATAGGTTAGTTTGGTGATCGATTAAATAAAACCCTAAATTATTTATGTGCTTTTTATATATTAATAGACCACGATTTCTGGCATCCAACCCGAGGAGCTCAATGGCATAGTGGCACACGCGCTCGGTCAGCGATTGCTGAACTTAAGCAAATTTGGGAAATGCCGCTGACCGTTGTATGGGTGACCAAAAATTTTATCATCTCGAGCCCTTCGGAAAGCACATAAAGCAGTCGGTCCCGGCTGCATAAGTGGTCGTTAACAACCAACGAACCGCACTGGGGCCGCATGGTTGGGTCCCCCCCGTGGTGTTTTCACCCATAGGGAACTTGTGCCTCAGCAGTGAAGGCACAACAATGAGCTGATCTGATGAATTTTATGATTATGAAAGTGAGGGGCCAGATCTATGTAACCCAGGGTATCCTAACGGTTCTGCTCTCTCACAATGTCTACGTACTACGTCATTTTCTTATATTACAGTATTGTGTGTGACCATAAAAAATTGTGTATTGTGACAGAGAAATAAATTGATTCTTTATTTATTACTTTATTTATTTATGAACACTTTACAGACACAGAGTTGCCTAAAGCGACGAGCACGTCCGCTCTCAGCGGCGCTGGCGTCCTGCGACTCTTCAACAAGGTTGGGGAGACCGTTAACAAATTCACTTACAGAATGGACG
>OY720037.1:5979831-6171088 GCA_963082485.1 Eudonia mercurella
GCCCTTATCCGAGGCTATCTTGATCGCAAACAATGCTGGCTTTAGGCTGTGCCCACACTGGCGAACGCGCAGCGCGTGTTCGCAAGACGAACGAATCAACGGAGTGCCTAGTGCGAGTATTCTCCGCTATTCGATCATGTTAACAAAAAGGAGCTCCGGTTTTTTTTTTTATACATAGCACGGCAAATGACTCCAATTCACCTGATGTTAAGTGAATATGTTATACTCGTAGTACGCACGCCTGCAAATCAAACTACCACAAACTGTCAAATTTCCTCAAAAGACTTTGAACTTTATCCATATGACATATGGTTGAATATTTAATGCAGTTTGCCAGTTTTGGATAGGTTGATGTGTGTCTGTACAAATGGCGGCTTTATTGCTAAAGATCAATCCAGATCGATCCAGGCAATCATGTGTTGACATGGACAAAAAGTAGCAAGAAAAAAAAATGTAGCCTATGGTGTTGTTGAATAGTGAATCTTGTAAAACCGAATGGATCAATAAAGATTTATGACTTTATGGCTTTATTAAACGGGTGCTCGTTCGCACGCGCAAGTGTATAGTCACCTTAACATCGATTTTACGACGACATTGCATATTTTACGAGTTATAAGCACCAATCGTTGGGTTTGTCGCGATGCCCTCGGTGAATTGCAATAGACAGCCGTACGATTTTATCGATTCGACCTTACAAGTAATTGAATTGTTCTGACGCTAAGCTGTAAGCAATGAAGCATAATTCAATCGGAACGTTTTGTATTAACGGTACGCATTGTTAGCTGGGTAATATTACTAATATTGAACGTTCATTATTGCAATAATATTATTTTACTGCGGTAGGAACTCACGATTATGTTAAGGTGACCAAATTGCATTAATTATTTTTACGACCAAATTGTCTTGTGAAGACCAAAGTCCTACATCAACGGAATAAACAATTATAATCAAAAAATCAAAATAATTTCTTTGTCTGATTGCAAAAAATAATCTTAACATTAATATAAAACAGTTGACTGTTGGCTGTGTATCCAATTATCAAGGCTGTATATACTTTAACCCCAAGAGCAATGATAAACGTTAATTAAAAATAATAAAATGGCGCCCTCTGTCACTTGTTTCTTAAGTCTCTCTGTTCGTTTTCTGCTGAGTAAGTCTGTCATATCTTCATTAGGAAGATAAAATTGAGAAAATTTATTTTAACAGATTAATTTCGTATTTCATTTACATTTCCGACCTAATTTTCAATAGGTACAAGATCCTTTTTTTAAATTTCTCTTTTGGCCGCAGCTGGCTTTAACAGCGTCACCATTAACATGCACCCGTATCCATTGATGAACCGAATGAATTGATGACAAACTCGGAAACCTTCACGGGCGTTCGCACAACATTACACCGATGTTTCGTCGTAATCGCATGAACGGTGTAGAAACGCATACGAAACAAACGAAGAAACATTAATTTTAATACGTGTATTGACATATGTATTTTTTGTATAGTGCATCGTAATTCATCGCATCTAAAGACAAATTTCGAGGTGTGGGTATAACGTTATTTGTGGTGTAGGTGAGACGGTGATAAACGATAGTGTTGTCAACTTATACTAGAATGATCGATTAAAAGTGTAGGTGAGATCTGTTCACAGCATTCAAACAATAAGCTGCTCTTGTATTTTATACTCTTTGATGGTTAATATCATACATAAGGCAATAGGCATTGCAGGCAGGTCTCCAATAAGGTGGACCAACAATATGATCAAGGTCGCAAGTAGCTGCTGGACGCGAGCACCACAGAACCGGTCGTTATGGACATCCTTGGAGGAGGCTTTTGTCCAACAGTGGATGTTTTTCTGTTGAGATGACGAACATTATGATAACTCAATACGTGGCTACACCTTACCAGGAGTTGCCTGCGTTAATGCTATACAAATTCTCACACTCAAAAGCGATCGAATTGCAAATAAAGTTCGCACTCATCACCCAGTCGCTGTAACCGCAACCGAACACAGCGACCGGTTTTTCGTTGTTCTGAATAGCGTAGGTACTACAAGAACCTGAGTGTCGAAGTGTCGACAAGTGTATTCTGACACTAAATAACAGTTTAAGAGTACACTCTCATCGCGCGGATAGTAAACTGTGCCCGCCGCAAGACAATTTCAAATTGCAAGCAATAATTCAAACCCGTAATTTACCCACGATGGATTTATAAATAAACTGTACGTACATAGGATAGGGTCCTAACTGAGCGAAATAGTAACAATATTTATGCAAAATCCCATAGATTTACACTTATTGACTGTGTATTTATTGCTAAACGATATATTCTATGTATACGCGGAGTCGCCGATTTGTTTACAACTTATATTGGTTTGTATTGAAACATTGATGAAATGAAATGCTTGCTTTTAAGAAAAATAAGCAGTTATGCTTTGAAATTCGACAAAAAACCGGTAACTCAGTAGCTCAATTGGAAGAGCAGTCACTTGTGTTGCGAAAAGCCGTGAGTTCGAGTTTCGTGTAAAACGTTCGCTTTTTTTTCCTTATTAAGAACTTGGCTTTCATCACAGACCGATGATGGAAGCGCACTTTAAGGAACCGGCTATCTTATCTCTAAATAGGTGTTATACTTCCGAAATGAACGAGTAGAATTGAGCTTACACATTTTGCAATAAAACAAAACTCTTATTACCGTTATCAATATTGCCAATAACAGATAGAAAGATAAACATTTACAAAGCAACGAATGTATTATTAGCATGTATTAGTATGTATAGAAACAACTTTCTTAATTACAGAACGTTTGTCATGCAACCGCGTTCGGTGGTAACAGAGTTCCTGCAATATCCATTCCACAAACATTGTAGCTTTTCCATTACTAATAGAATCATAAAACGCATTGTAATGTCTGTTCGTGTTCAATAGGCCGCACTACGATAAGTTGGCCTCTTTTCGCGTCAATAGGTATACCTATTGGGTATTCCAGCATAGGGTTATCTATGATATAATGAGTTTATTGACACTATATTTAGGCCTTGTGTCGTGATTCGTGAACAGTCACTTGTTGAAAAAAATATTTATATATGAACATCTTAAGTCAATGCAACCGATTGTTCAGATTTTAGTACTTAGTTACCCCAAACCAACTTCATGAATTCAATTAGTAAACTTAAGGCGAAGGGTAAGGCACACTAGCGCCACCAATTGATAATTTGATAATTGCTAACGGACCGGATCTTTTTTTAAACATTGCGTACCGTCCGACAATCGCATTTATTCACAAACAATGGCCACATTTGTGTTAGCGAATGAATACAAAAACAAACCTAAAAGTAGTGCACAATTATTAAATAATAGATGTTTGCGTAGTGTCGGAAGGTCCGCAATGTTTGAAAAAAAATCCAGTTTAGCAGTTATCAAATTAAATCTATTACCGGCGCTAGTGTGCCTTACCCTTCGCCTTAAAGGATCATACAGAAATCTAGAATGTTAGTAGTAATCATTTAAATAAAATCATTTGTGCAGCTGAAATTATTCGATTTAAAACTTGCCATACTGGACCGATAATTTCGTACTTGATATAGTTTCAAGTACTTTATTGAAAAACCGTAACGCTAATGTTCCCACTGTTGGACAAAGGCCTTGGCAACTCAATGGTTGTATGTGTTTAATCACCATGCTTGCTTCTTAAGACTATTATTCGAGTAGCTATATTCCTGTATATAAAATTTTTAACGATACATTATCTTGTACCGTGTCGTGAAGTCATTAGGACAATGGATAATTGAATCCGGCCTGGCAGGTGTCGGCCTGCCCAGTGCCCAATTCACAAGTGCGGCACAGTTTTAACCCGGCCTGTAATGAGGCGAACAAATCTTGCGACCGTGTGGGCCAAGTTACAAGAAATAGAATAGAAATGGAGTATAAAAAAACGTTTATTAGTGTCACAACAACTTGACAGACCTGCCTCCATAAAATATTAACGCTCAGCATGTTGTCAGACCACCTAAATTTAATGAGAACACTTTAGTGTGCACAACACAACGTACACTTCACTATCATCATCATTATCATCTCGGCCAAAAGACGTCCACTGCTGGACAAAAGCCTCCCCCAAGGATCTCTGATCTCTCAACATAACTATCATCTCATCTTCATTATTTTCAGCTCACTTTATGTCCCCACTGCTGGGGCACGAGCCATCCCTATGGATGGATAGGGAGAACGGGCCATTTACCACCACACGGGCCCAGTGCGGATTGGTGGTTGTTAACGTCTGCTAATGCAGCCGGGACCAACGACTTTACATGCCTTCCGAAGCACGGAGGAGCTCGAGATTATACAATTTTGACATGACTCAGACCAAATTCTATGTAGAATGTTTATAAACATTTTATTCACTATTATTATGGACTAATAGTATGTACAATTGTTAATGTAAATATTTTCTGCTATGCAGATTTATACTGGTTTCAAGAGAGGGTTACACAGTTTGTTCATTTAAACGTAACATTTAGAAAAAGAACTTATAACTATGATTATGGTGATTCTTTCATCATAATATCATTGAATTAATAGGGTTTTTGTTTTCTTTAGCCTGTGTATATATTTATCTATGCATATATCAAAGTAAATGTCTTAATAAGCTTATCTTTTAAGATAACTTTAAATTTATTTAGGCTAATAAACATTCAGGAAATAAATTTATAAATATACCGAAACCACAAACGCTTTCTCCCAATGCATGCACCGCGTTAGTTTTACATTAAATACGGCAAGTGCGGGCGTTGTCCGTCGAACAAAGGCTCAATTGATTCGTGGGTTTGTCGAAACGTAAGTGTACTCGAACCTATCGGCTAATGAGCCTCTGCCAAGGGAACATTAACTTAGAAATGGCCCTTCGGATTACGTAAGTCAGGTGAAACGTTGTGCTTTATCACCTGACGCAATCGTAGGCTGCCGAGCGAAAACTATCACTTTGTAAATGGAGTATGCACTATCGGCACATGAGTAAGTATCTCCCTACTCCTGTGCTATCGGTATGTACGATAACGTCATAGCTGAGGTTATGTGCATAGTTAGGGCCTCAAGCCTGCTAATAAAATAACGTCTCAATAGTATGTCGGTAGCTTGATTTTGATATTAGGGCTACTTATAGGAAAGTTTACAAAATTTGTTAGATTTAGTATAGGTTTCGAAACGTTCGTCAAGATAAAATCTAATGTACAAATGAAAAGCTATGGAAATTTGTAATAAAAATTTGGTATGAGGTACGCGAAACATGACAACAAAATCACGATCAAAAATAAAACGAGAGTAGATTCGTTAAATGTGTCATCATTTCTGTTAACCCTTCCAGAAAGCGGCTGTATCAGCTTTTTGGATAAGTTACCAGGACAATAGTGACCTATCACAATGTCGTGAATCCATACCAGGTATTAAAACTTCACTCGCGTCATTAGTTTAACGGGGTTGTTCCACATACGTCCCAGTAGAATCTCGTCACACCTATTTCAATTAAAAATATTACAAGTCGCATCTCGTCATACATACTTTTTATGTCGACTGGTAGAGAATGCCATTTGGCGTTAAGTCCGCCTTTTCTACTTTAAATATTTTTTAAATAAAAATACAGTGACAAAAATTAAACGCCCACCCTACCCAGCCAGGAATCGAACCTGGGTCTTCCGTAATCCGGGCGGCTGCACTGACCATTATGTTACCGGGAAGGCTGACGTAAGCGCTGAATTTTGTCACTGCTTTTTGGTTTTTTGAAATGCTTTAGAGCGACATTCACTGTATTTTATATAAAAAATATTTAATTCAGCTTAAAAATAAAAAAGTAAAAATTTTCTACTTTATTTTATTTTATTGTGCAATAAAGAATAAATTAATAAATAAATAACAGTTTAGCAATCATTAAGTGAATGCGCACGGAGGTATTGAACCACGATTTGTGACGTTCACCCGAGCATCTATTCGGACAGACTGACGGCTTTGTCACTCATACATAATCAGGGCCGTAGCTAAGAGGGGGCATTGTGGGGCAATGCCCTACTTTAAAATACCAATGCCTTACCTTATTAAAATACCTTAATAATCCACTAATACTAAGCAAAGTACTGTAAAGCAGATTTAAGACAGAAAAAAAATACTAGCGTATAGTGGTATCTAGTCTTACAGTCATAATATGTAGGGTGTAACAAAATTCCCTTAAATGCCGAATGGGGGGTCATTCCACCCATCAATACGAACAACTTTTACTATGGCACCAACTTCGAAATCGCAATTTAGGGGATTCGATTGACTAGAACAGATCAAGTAACATTTTTACTTCCGCCCTACCTGTAACCACAGCTCCTCCTCCTTAGTCGGTCACTCTTGACAGAGTGGTCGTGGTCGATGACGTTGCATTTTCATTGGCTAAAACAGCCCTCGCGATGCGCCTCCATTTGTTGCGGTCTTCAGCGTCTCGTGAACTCTGAACTATAGAGGTCTGCGTCGTTGCTTTGATGGCGTCTGTCCAACGCGTAGGTGATCGACCGCGTGACCGCTTGCCCTCCACCCGTCCCTGGATAACGAGTCTCTCCATGGAGTGTTTGCTTCTAACAACGTGTCCACAGCTGCCCTACCTTAAATTCAAGTCTAGCTACGGCCCTGTACATAATACGTCAGTTGTCTACATTTCGATGTGAACAGTCCCGTTACTGACTGATGTCTCCATAGTACTGTAATTTGATAGCAACAAACTCTGTACAAGCGCTAAACGCTTCCCATTGCGCGTGTTTGCCTTACAATTAGAATTCGTTCGAGTATCAAGCGCTTTCTACGATTGACGGGTCCAAAGTTGCCCGGTGTACACAGAAATTGTGTCAAGTATCGATTCAGTTTTTTAAAAGCAACTTTTTTAATATTATTCAGTTTATGACGAGCTGCAATTTAATGGAGTGTATAACAATTACAAATGTTAAGGGATTGCGATTGTGATAGTAAACAGACACACTTTGTCCTTTATTATAGAATTAGTTAATGATAAAATTTTTACTTTTTTATTTTTAAGTGTTAATTGCTACACTTAAGTTGAATTAAATATTTATATAAAATACAGTGAAAGTGTCCATCGATTGCAATCACCTTTGGATAGATGGCACTAATAACAAAAATCAAAAAGCAGTGACAAAATTCAGCGCATAACGGTATTCCCGGTAGCATAACGGTCAGTGCAGCCGCCCGGATTGCGGAAGACCCATGTTCGATTCCTGCCTGGGTCGGGTGGGCGTTTAATTTTTTCACTGTATTTTATATAAATGGTTAATTAATTATATATAAAAATATGTTTTTTTTTATTTTGTCTCGTGAGTTCCAAGAGTACTTTTGAATATTTAAATAGTTCTTACTTTCAGAGTGATGAGCTATTTCCGTATGATAGCGAAAAGGATCAAATGGAATCTGAAGTTCACAGTTATATCGGAGAACTAGTTCGTTGCAATGTACTTATATGTATGAAAATTGTATACATATGTTCATACATATACAATTTGCCCCTTTTAAAAATATATAAATAATTATGTTTATCACAAATTCGCACATAAGTTCATTGGCTCGAGAAACGGCTTACTAATGTCGTCTACATAGTGTTCAGGGCCGATGCCTAATACCCTGCCGAATAACGAGCACCCTATAGAATTATTCCGGGCAAGTAATCGCGAAATTGACAAAAACAATAGCCGTGGTCATCAACGCATGTCCAGATAGACCTCAATGGAAGTGGCACACATATAATACTGCAGAATTTTTTTTTTTAAATATACCTGACACGGCCAGTGACTCTACTCCACCTCCTCCACCGGTGCCTAGTATGGGCTTGATTTGACAGTCGATTACATACATTAACTAAAACGAAAGGTTATTAAGTATGGCATTACAGCGTCTATTGGCGACTTACGAGAAGTGTAAATTTTGCTATAGAAATTTTCGTTCTCCTAAACGTAAGCGAATGAATACGGACAGTAAATAAAACTCACATCTAGTTACTCTTTATTGTTAAATGGAAATGGAGTTCAGACGCGAAGATAACTGGTGCAGCGTGAAAACGACGCAGCATTAGACAACACCCTCACCATGCCGGCTCACATCACAAGGTGCCTCTTCACGCTTTATTTGAAGGACCCCTTGTCATAGGAAGGAGGGAAAACGTTTGCTGGTAGACTATTCCATCTTTTTTATTCCATTTTTATTTATACAAGGTCCTAATAACGACCTAAAACTGGAACGAAACTGGCTCGATGGTGAGATGATAGAGTTACAAGGAAGAACTTGTTTGGAATAGCTACCAACATATAGAGATGGCGTGCAAAAGGAGAGCAGACACTCAGCAATGGGTGACGAAAGGCTAAAGACGAAGACATTTTATTTATTCGTTACACCAATAAGGTACGGACGTAGAAATTTAACAAGGAGTAACGCAAGCTCGTAATTAGTATAGTTATATGATATAGGTAATTAGTATGATTATACTAATTAGTTTGCGTTAAATCCCCGTAAAATTTCTTTGTTTTATAATAGAATGTAAAAGCGTATTTTTTCATCTGTTTTTGTGTGCTTAACTTCACAATGAAACCATAAAAGCAAAAAGTAAAATCTTAAAATATATCATCAATCCAATTTTTCCGTAGAGAAAGGGCGCGAAACACATATCGGGTAATCGGTTTGGTGCGCATGTTTGCTTGCATCCATTGATCGTTCAGCAAGCATACGTGCATATTTTTGTTGTATCTGCGTAATAAAAATTGCCTTAAAAAACTCCATGCCCCATCTAGTAACGCATACGTTGCGTTCAAACGTTAGTATCGTTCATAGCGAGTATACGCGATTACACGCCCCCCTTTGATGTCCAATTAGATGAACATTTTGGGGCGACGATTATCCCGGGGGTTGGGGGCCAGGATTACTCAATAAATACGCTAGGTGTTAATGTTTGGAGTGCCATGTCCCTTTGTGCGGCAATGTGCCGAGTTCACGCCTCAATAGAGTTATTATGTGACCGCAATATTTTGGCTATGAAAGGAGTCGTTGCTGCGTTCACTACACGCATTGACTAGGCGAAACGTGTTGGTAGTAAAAAAAATGCGTGTTATTTTTTTTTGCGACTTCGGTTTTGATGTGAACATTGTTTGTCGATGTTTTTGGATTGACGTCACATTAGAATTCACTACCTACATCAAAAATGAGCAATTAGTTATACATTTCTGTACTTTGAGCACAGAATATATACCTACAGGCTTTGAGGCCTTTTACAGATTTTTAAGCAGCCTAAGCCTATTGTATTATGAGTATTTAGAAATTGAATTTTCGTTAACACGCCACATTTATGAATATACATATAAAATAGTGAACATACTTTTTTTATTTTAATCTGCGAACAGGTAGTTCCTTGACCTTATCTCACCTAATCGTATATGAAGACATGAACAACCAAGGAACTGATTTTAATTGTCGGGAGTAGCAGAATGTTTAGGTATTGTCTGGTATTGTCTACATAATTAAAAAAAAAAATTCAAAACTCAAAATTATTTTTTCAGTTTAGGCTACAAATAGCTCTTATGAACGTCATTATGCCATAACTTCGCAGTTGCGCACATTATCCTTTTTTATATACAGAAGAATGTTATTGTAGGCAATGTAGATAGTATTTTTTGAAATGAATGTTTTTGAATTTTCCTGAATATTTTTTTGTTTTCGTTTATTGGTACTGAATTACTCCCTGGGCTATGGCACGCAATAGAATCAACACTCTGTATAAAAAAAGTCTAATCAATAAACCTTTTCTAATATCAATGCCTATTACAAGAATAAAAATGAGTATTTCATAATCTTTAAGAACGTCTTAGAACTTCATTAGTTTTTAAAACTGACGCATTAGTTTTGTATCCAACAATCTTAATACGTAACGCCTCATAACATGGTAGGAGGGATAATCAATTTGGCAATGCCACAGTAGAGGGGTATAATCCCCAAAGCCTGTATTAGAACCGCCATTATCCACTGGGGATTAAATCCGCTCGTTTATACTCTGCTAGAGTTGGTTTATTTATACCACTTCAAATAATAAATAAATATGAGCGGCGATCAGCACTGACCAATGTTATAGTAAAACTACTATATCCAAATGTTAGATTACAAAATCTTTTCAAAATAATTGCATATAATATTCCATCGCGCACTAAGAAATTTGGTGACTCATTTTTTTGTCGCACCTCCAAAACATGGAATAGTTTGCCAGCACACGTTTTCCCTCCTTCCTATGATATGGGGTCCTTCAAGCGAGGCGTGAAGAGGCACCTTGTGGGCCGGCAGAGTGAAGGTAACTGATGCTGCGTTGTTTTCACGCTGCACCAGTTGTCGTCGCATCTGGATTCCATATTCACTTAACATCAGGTGAAATGGAGTCATTTGCCGTGCTACGTATAAAAAAATGGCATTTTTCATTACTTGTAGATCCCTACAAATATTGCAAACTTTAATGGTTAAATGCCATTTATTTGGTGGTTGTGGTTAGTACGTGTAATAACTTAAATTAAAACATATGCAGCTTTTGAATTAAATAAATTATGAATTGATAACTTCTTCTACTATCATAATCACTTACATAATAATAATTTGAATTTAAATATAATTTACAACTGACTTATTATTTAACTGCAACAAATGCTAAGAAATCCTCTCTAAATTTGTGCGGATGAAACATTTCTGTATTGAACTAGTTCTGTAAATCTAAAGTAATAACACGAAAACGTACCACGCATTGAAGAGGAGCATTGGAACCTATTTGACCGATAAATTGCAGATGCGGAGGTATTAGGAGAAATTGAACCGCGCTCCTAAGATTAGGAAAACATGTGAAAATGTAAGAGATTTACGACAAGTTTAAGGAATCTATAGAATGTTGACTAGGTAGGTACTTGTATCAATTAGGAGCTTTATCGCGCAGCGGCTAACGATCGGGTGATTTTTTTAAAAATATCTTTCCGGTAAGCACAGTGCCTTGATCTCACCTGATGTTAAGTGATGATAAGGGCAATGATGGAAGCGCACTTCACCCGGGACCCTCAACTACAGAGGAACTGGCTGTCTTATCTCTACCTGCCGGAACATAACAATGCTACAAACATTGATGTTATGGCGACATATTTAGATAAGATGGTGGTAGCTAGCCAGGCGGACTAACAAGCCCTACCAGCAACCAAACCGAGTACACTAACATGTACCCGGGAATCGAACCCGGGACCTCTGGGTCTAAACCGGTGGTCTTAGCCACAAGGCCACAGAGGCGGTTAAAATTTTGCATGTAAAGCAACATTTGGAATATCTTTTCACCGTAAGTATGGATGACGAAGTTAAAATAACTCGAGCTTTGCCGTGCTTTGCAGGGAACGTAAAATCATTGTTTAAGGTTATCGTTGTAAGATAGCAGTTGAAATCCACCAACTCGCATTAGTTCAGTAAGTGGGTTATGGCTCAGTCTCCCTATGCGTTATTGTCCATTTGAAAAGGCTTTAGCCCAATGGTGGGACGTTTAGAAGCTGATGATGATGACCTATATCAAACTACATGTGGAAAAGATATGACTATCGATCTTCTTTTAAATATACAAAAACATAAAAAAGGTGTAA
This sequence comes from Eudonia mercurella, assembly GCA_963082485.1. Lineage (NCBI taxonomy): Eukaryota > Metazoa > Arthropoda > Insecta > Lepidoptera > Crambidae > Eudonia > Eudonia mercurella. The sequence goes on from OY720037.1 coordinate 5,991,500, forward strand.
ACTAAATATCATCAATGAAAGCGGGAACGTACTCTTGAATTCTATTTTTAAAATCTGTTTGTTTTCTATGTCGAAGAAAGGGTCGTAGTGTAAAGACCAAAATAGACGGAGATATCTGCTAAACGGCGTGCATGCGTGCGCGCAGAGTTAGCGGCGACCCGCGACAACACGCGCATCCATTCATTGCACTCTCGCGCTGAATTTCGCATACCACTTCTTTTGTTTGTGCTGTGTCATAGTTATTTGTCAATGTCGCTGTTTGCCGATTATGCTGTTGACAACAAAGTAGTTTTTAACATAAATTTTTTTGATAATCCAAAAAGGATAACTAATCGAATTTAACCACCAAATTGTATCTCTTTTTAGTTTTTAAAATGCAAATTATGTACCTAAGTTTAAGATATTTATGTAAATGGGGTTTATACCCGTTTAATTATGTTTAATAAATAAATAAATAAATAAATAAATTAGTGCTTAAATTACCTAATTGTTGAAGTCGATTTTTTTTAACCTAATTGTGATAATACTAATCTATCCGTTGTGTTAATAATTTTACTCTTAAAAGACTCCATGATAGAAATCAAGTCATCGCTACTATGATGTTAAATAAGTATGTGGGATGAGTATCTATGGACTTATTTACCGCGCTTGCAAAATGCGAGTTAGCCCAGGATACAGAGATATAAAATCGGGACTTTGACCGATTATAATAACGGTCAGCGAGGCGAGGCGTCCTCTTTCTCATCATTATCCACAGCGCAACTGCAGTACCACTGCTGGGTTAGTGCTATTTTAAAACTACTACTACTATTTTAAGTCTACAATCGTATGTCGGCCTAAGTATTATATACTAGCGGCTCGCCCCGGCGACGACGAGTGTACTTTTATCTTTAAACATTTTTTTAATATGCCTCAGCCTTAGCAAATAAATGAACTATTCAACACAAAAATATTTTTTTAATTCCTGAGATTAGCGCGTTCAACCAAGCAAACTCTTCAGCTTTATAATATTAGTATGATTTCTCATAGTCTTCGCCTCCCACATTATTGAGACGACATAGAATAAGCATTCTGAAAGGACTTACTATTTATAAAATATAGTGAAAAAATTACACTGACCATTATGCTACCGGGGAGGCCGACGTAAGCATTGAATTTTTCACTGCTTTGATTTTGACTGCATTTTAGCGGCAGTAGTGCCCATCTATCGAACGGTTATTGATATTTTATAAATATTTAAAACAGCTAAGTGCACTTAAAAAGAAAAAAAGTTTGAAAGGACGTTCGAAATGGCACGGCAACGTAACGGTACGCGTTTCCGCGGCGCGTGGTTTTCCTCAGTCAAGAACGCCATGATTTCCCCGCGAGCCTTAATGAACGCACACGAAGTGTTGCGAATGCGACGCGCCGCTTGTTTGCAGGTGTTGCCGCACGGTCGACGCACCCGCCTCACCTTTGCCAGGGTTGGCCACGGTGGTTTACGAATATGACAACGATTTCAACATAAATGGTAAAGAAATATAAATCAACTAGCACTTTTCCCGCGACTTCCGTCCACGTGGATTTCGTATTGTACATGAATCCCAAACTAAAAAAAACCTGTTTTATCAAAATAAAATATAGCCTATGTTACCCGCAAGGAATTTAGCATTGTATATGCGAAATATTTTTTGAAATTGGGTCTGTAGTTTCAGAGATTACCCTCCGCAAACAAACAAAGTCACAAACTTTACCTCTTTATTATTACACACACTATAGATAGGTACCCACAGTGGCTTACGAAAATAAGATTACAACAAATATTTAATATGACACTTCCTGGCGGTTATGTAACGAAATAAGTAAGAAATATTATTGTAACAAAAATTTAAAAATTACGTTAAACTCATTTAGTTATTGGCGACTATTTTTAGTTAAAAAAAAAAATGTACATTACGAGTAAATACATTGTCGGACACTGTAATAGGGAGAGAAAAGCACCAAAAGAAATATAGAAAACTAATTGATTAAACGCTAAGAAATATTAACTTTATGGTTTATTTGTTATGGTTAAATTTTTTAGCCATATTTCGTTGGTAGAGGTAAAGAGAGTCCAGTATAACTTTTTTGTACAAGTCAACGTGAAACTTTCATAGCGTACAAAATAAAATGGTATATCAAAATAAATTAACAGAACCTAACTGTAAAAGTGTAAAAGACCATTTACCAACATTTACCTAATAAACAAGTTGCATATTTGTGTTACGTGCGTTGCTATGTGTGTTTGATTAATCTTCTTCTTAAACATTTAGACAGTTGTTTACACGATTAAACTACCAAAATATTTTTAGTCAAATCGTATAATATTCTGGTCTTAATATCCTGCGTACCCTTTCGTCCACCCCTCGCGTGTTGGTGTTTGCGTTGGCGCGCACACAGGCCCGGCCGGCGACATGCTAATTCCTCACTCGTAACGTATAAAAATGACACCCGCGCCGCTTGCAATGTTTTAAGCCGGTAATGCTTCTACGAATCCTTTTATGCCGACTCCGTTTCAGAAAACTCTTTTGCATAATTGTCGCATAACTTGATAAAGTAGTTTTTTAGTTTTATTAAACATTTAGGTACCATGTTAATTGAGGATTCTCGATCTTTCACCTTCGGCCTTATCCTTTAGTTAGATTCTAGGCCGTACGAAAATGTAAAAAACAAGTTTTTTTATGTCATAAAAAAATACAAATTAAACACGTCATATAAAAAATAATAATGCACAGATTTCTGCTTGTATATTTAAAATTGTATTTCTAGTCTGATGTATATTATTGTCTTGACCTATAAAGATGCTAATCTAAAATAACGTTTAAATAAACATTATACATTTATTTCGCTAACCCTTTACGTGACTCTAAAAAACCTTTGTCACTTCAATAAAAAAATTCTAATAAGGAAAGATAAATCATAAAGGATAAAAACGTTGTTAATCCGATCACCGAGGCACGGTACGGTTGTAAATATCACCATCAAATCAAATCTACCATAAAACGGTAACAATAAAATTTGTTACCGATCCTCCGAAATTGACCACCCCTGGCAAGAGTCACAAAAATTATCACTGATTTAACTCAAGCAGGTGCTAAAAACCTATCGCTTAGATGGTGATAAGGAAAATAAGTATTTCTTTATCAAATACTAGCTGACCCGGCGGACTTCGTACCGCTTTGACAGTTTCCATCATTGAGTTAAATATATATCAATGGTTTCGGTTTCCATGACAAAACAAACAAATCATTTTGTATTGAAATTTTTCATTTTTAAATATAGCCTATGTTACTCAGCGCTAATGTAGCATTCTAATGGTGAAAGAATTTTTTCAATCGGTCTAGTAGTTTTTAAGTTTATTCGTTGCAAACATACATACATACAAAAATACAAAGGTTTCCTCTTTATAATATTAGTATAGACTAGCGCTTTACTTGCGACTTCGTCCGCGTGTATTTGAGATTTTAGAAATAAACTTAGTATAAAAACGAAAATTAGTATGGCATTGAAGCAGCGCCTCCTCCGGTCCCTCCTTTCGCTAACACACGAGAAGAGTAAAAATTTTGACATACAAATTCTCGTTTTCGTTAACGTGATCCAACGCCAAAAATAATTTACACTAGGCCATCAGAAAGAATTAACAATGTCAACGTATGTGAAAAACCTTTGTGAGTTTTTTTTTTCACTTGACCAAGCTTTAGACGAAACATAAATAGCTGTTGTTTTAAGTTAACGTATACATTACATTTATAAAAATGAGACCTAATTGTCCATTTTATACACATACGTCATAAAATAAAAAACGTCAGGAAAAAATAATATCTAGATATTTTTATTTTATATATTTATTATTTGTACACAAATAAACATTTACAATTGTTAACATTTTGGATCGCAATAGTACAAGTAAGCTAATCTCTAAAAAGAGATTTCTTCCATCAGAGTAGCTAGAGTTCCATGAAAGTAGCTATTAATAGCAATATATTATAATTTAAAAAAATATATATATTTCAGTTCCTCAATCAACATATTATAGTATTTATAGGAACACTTCTTTAGTTTGTACTTACATAACTACTGAAAGGTAAATCTTATTGATTCATCATCATCATCAGCTTACACGTCCTCTGCTGGACATAGGCCTCTCCAAGTGCACGCCACAAATTTTCCTAATTGTTCAGTAACTCGGGAGCAAGTTAACTCTGCATTACGTAAGTTAACGCTTAGCTTGAAAGACACACACTTTTCCAGATTATTTTCGATCGATATTGTTTTGAATAATTCTATATAAGTAACAATCTCAAAAGCGATAAAAGGGTATCTTAACTGAAAAGTCTCGAACAACCCAACTTTTATATGTCCTAAAACCACCTTCTTACCATCACCGTTGACTAATATCCGAAAAACGAATGACAAGATTAAAATCGTATTAAATGAGGTCATAAATTACCAAAAAAAAAAAATGTAACGAAACCGTACCTTAATCCGATGGCCGATATTAATTTTATAACCTTTTATATTAAAACTATAATTAACTCTCGCATAAAAACGGATCGGCGTTTTATTAAGCGATTTAAATATTCATAATACATTTTACGAGTTAGTCTTCTATTTTATTACAGATTCCTTATTATTGCCAGGCCATTGATTTATGAAACCTCAAGGATACAAGGTATATAGCTACTACCTAGCCATAATAGCTTTGTTCTAGACATAATTAATTATGTTTTGATTTAGAAATGAATGTAACTTTATTACGACCTCCGCAGTCGAGTGGCTGCACTAACTCTGTGATCCCGGGTTCGGTCCCGGTCTGGACAATGTCGATAACGATCTTTTCGATATTGTGTCGGGTCTGGGTGGTTGTGGTACCGTTGTTTTTTCTGGTTTCCATAAAACGAGTGCTTTAGCTACTTACCTTGGGATCAGAATAATGTATGAGATGTTGTCTAATATATATATAATATAACCTATATATACATAACTTTAATTTTTAATCTAATGTAAACTACCATACGGACTGCGTAATGTAAGCGACAACAATAACAACAAGTTCGGTCATGGTATATGCCGTCAAAGGCCAATAACAATTTTTTTTTAAAACCGCAGCCTGTAACTCACACTTTGTCAACCCTTACTATGTCAAGGGAAGCGATTTTTAAAACGGTCCCTAATTCTCTCACTATGATATTGATAACGATTACCTTCCTTTCTCTTATTCGAAGACACTGTTAACATATTTTTGACACGGAAAATTCTCAAACGGTAAGTATGTATCTTAATAATTTAATTGTATATAAGGAAAAGTTATTATATTTCGTAGTGTATTTCATGTCACTACTAATTTTGAGATCAACGGTGATATCTAATTATCACCCTCCAGTAATATAACTAGATCGCATATACTTTTTAAACTGATTCACAGCTATGAGGACGCTTCAGTTGGTTGGTATAATATGAATTTATGATAATACGTAATAAAATCGACTCCGTTGGTCTAGTTATAAAAAATATTTAAAAAAGCAAAACACATCTTATTGTTCATGTAACCCAAGCAAATAAAATAATGAATTAATTGTCATATTACCTATTTACTAATTTTAAAAATAATTTAGCATATCGGACTATTCATAATTAAATTATGTTTATATAAAAACTCACTTAAGCTAATTAATATTTATGGCAGTAAACAATACAGACACCAAATCAATAAAATCTACTATTGTCGGTACTTGATAAACAAATCGTTAGAATTAATTTAGACACAATCCTATTAATTAACAACGGGCGCACTAAGTACCGGCAGTACTTCACTAAGTACATACATTACATACAAATATAAACGCAAAAAGAAAAATATCATCAAAGCTAAAAAACGCCATGTGTTTTGCTATTTCTTAAAAATATGTAATTATTAAAATGTTTCCACATTTAAAACCAACGTAATTACACTATACACTACTGTATTATTAAACGTATTCATTTTATCAATAATAATAACAAAATTATTAATCAAAAAGATTATCAAATTAATCCGCGGATAGATATAATCGCGCCGCGCCGCAATCAAGTACCCACCTTCTTCTTATCAACCTCAAAAAAGTTGGGCATCTTCGGCGGATCGCTGTGCTGCGGACTGCGCGGCTCCTCCTTGATCATGTTAAAAAAATCCATAAACTCCATGTTGACACTCAAAACAATCCTCGCATAAAACAATTCACTAAAAAAATACAAAAAAATCCGAGCGCGAACACGTGCACGACGACGTACCGTGGCGAGACGCCAGACGTCTTACTCTTGCCAACATCCGATATAAACTAAATTGAAAATTGGAAACAAAATGCAATGTTCGAATCTTGATATGACAATAATAGGCGAGACAGAGATAAGCCACGCGAGCGCGAGCAAAAGGGACGACACGATGCGCTAGCTCCGCTCCACCCCATCGGCATTGGCGGCGCAGGGGTTGTCGCCAGACGAGATCGTTTCGAAATTTAAAATTCCTACCTGCTCACAAAAATGTAATATGTAAACTAATACCCACCGGTCGATTGTGAACCGTATTAGAGGTGAGAGAGATCATATTTTTCTATATAACACGACAAGAATAAGCTTCTTACCGAAGACGATGTTTTAAGTTTTGTAATTATAAATAGCAAACGTGTGGATACAATGCGCAAGGCTATTCTGAGAATTCGGTTTGTTTTATATTATACATACTTTGATGATTGAAAGATACTGTTTTAAATAACCACGAGAACTATGAGCAAAACAACTCGTAAAATAATAGCAATTATCGCACAAAGAGGTCTAGAAATATTTATGTTGCTAGACCACATTTAGGTTAACGGAATCGTAATTTTCTAACAGCGAATATATTTATTTAGCCACAAAGTTACTCTAACGATTACATAACAGTTGCAAAAATTCTTGTAGCAAGTAAAGAAGAAATAACAATTGCTCACATGTGTTATTAATAAAATAATAACCCAGAAACCAGTTAGTTTAGACCAAAAATAAAAAAATTATAACTTTAGACTTTTCTAGGAATAAGCATTACTTACAATTCTAATTAATAGCTAAGGGCACTGAGAACATCTTATATTATCTTAGTGGGGCCTGTCAAGATTTTTTGAAAGCGGGATCTTTTCTGCCATCCCATCCTTTCACTCTTCTTCCTCTGTGAGTTAGGCAACATCCTTGAGAGCGAAGAGCCTGAAGTCTTCTGCTTTCGGATAGGCCGATCCCAAGAGTCCCATTATTTTCCTAGCCAGAATTTCACAGTTACATGGTAGGTGCTACATTGACCACGACTTCCACATCATCTACACAAGCTGTTTGTTGTTTAATAGTTACATTTTGTACACTGACAGCAATTTCAATAATAATATTAACATCTCCATAAAATTCAGACATCACAGCAAGTGATCATTCAATAGATTCAAATTCATAGTAAAGCATTCCCACATTTTTCCTAATTCGCCAAAATTGAAGGGTGCGTCGTCGTAAATTTAGTTTTGGCAGCAAATTATTTCTTCACAAATAATCAATTAAAATCAGGCGGTTGAAATTGACACGCGATTGCGTAGGGTGGTTTATCTTGTTATTGATATCTTTATAAATGGGGTACAGTACAAAATTTCGCCATACGGGCACCGAATTGATACGGGTGGATTTGGCATTGTGTATTGGCAGGTCCACTCAAGGGTTGCGCACGATTCACTTGCGGGGAATGTTTGTAAACAGTTTCAATTTCGTAACTGAGACGTAACTTGACAGTTTCGTTGCTGTTGGTACGTTTAATGTAGTAAAATCATCATAATTCGCCCGTATCAGGCCTTTTCTAAAAATACAATATCTACTTCCCCAAAGTCTCATCAAATTATTCCTGGCATCTCTATTTTCTTTAATTAGAAACAAAGCCTCTCAATCGATAAAAGTTACATTGACGTTTAGAAATATACTAAACCTTCGGCATTGTCTTAAGTTTTTTATAAATTATTTTATCGTTAGACTTGCATCTCAGTAAGTGTATATTCCAAGGTTCTAGCGCTTTTATAATCATAAAAAAGAGATATTGAAACAAACACCACGTTATTTTTAATACAACATTAATGAGTATTATCCGAAGGAGGAGTAGCAACATGTATTCTGACAACTTAAAACGACATTAATACAATGAGCAAATGTTCTCGGAAATCACGTGTTGGGTTTGGGGAATTTTCGAGACAGAATCGCCGCCCCGATGACGTCATCACAGCCCCTTTGCAACGAAGGTTTATAACGGGATATGGGAATACGCTCCCAATTTATGTTGTCCCGACTTGTTACAATTCATTCAGGCGGGTGTTAACGAAATTTAAGAATAAAGTTTTGTTTTTTAAACTTCCGCGTTCCATTATAATTGTCAGCCACACCAACCTTTTTGGTCTATATTCTATTTTTTTATTAATTATATTACATAACGAATAATAAACGAAATTAAATAAGTCAGTGTTAACATTTGTTCTATTTTAACCATCCCCTACAATTTCAAATAAAAAGTTGATGATATGTTTCTTCTTGTTTCTTTATGAAAATTTTTAACAAAAACTTTCCAAAACATATATATATATCATTTTCGTATTTTATCACTCTTAAGTCTTGTATTACGTACACCAAAGTAAAATAGGTATATTAGCATTTCATATTAATGAGATTGAGGAGAAGAAAACATATTTACTTAATGCTGTGCAATTAACTTGTACAAAAAGAAATGAATGATCAAAATAGTAGCTACTTAGCTTTAGGAGTCAGATCTTTACTTATATTTTAAAAATTGTCAATTAAAAAAAACAATTTTTTGCTCATTTAGTAGTTAAAAATTTACCATTACTGTAAGCAATAAAATAAAATCAATAGACACGTTTTTATAAGTCCCACATTTCCTATTGCCGACAAACAGTTCATCGTTCCGCTCAAATATAATACAATCTCGGTGCAATAAAAATCACAATACAATGTACCCGACTCCGTCAAACTAAGAAAGCGTATTCTTTTTGTAGAAACGATTAAAATATAATATTTGTGCACCCAAACAATGGGTGAAGGTCTTTATTTTACTATCATAGAGGAAATGAATAGATACTGGCCATTATACGGGCCTTTCCACGAATTGTTTTAGACAATCGGGATTGGGCGACGAGGTACCTACGCCATTAGCTTCTATTTATCATCTGGCAGATACAAAAAGCTCGCTATTCGTCTATTGTAATTACTTATCTGTGCTTTTGCACGCGTTTATGCTTTACTTATTTTTTTTTAAATTCGTTTTCAATTTAATTTTAATTCTTTTGCAAATTCATAAGACATTTCTTGTTCTTTTTTAAATCAAATGTTGCTTCCCATAGCTTTTTTTTTCCTTAAGTTGATGGCTTTGTGCGATTAGCACATTTAGCCAGTGTCAAAGTAATTTTTCTTACAAGTAATACAAATATAAACAATATATTTGTGTATTGTAATGATAATAGAAATGAGAAGCGAGAAATGATATACCCCCCAACCCCTCGAGTATCTCGTCTATCTTTCCCGCCAAGTCTTCCCATAGCTTAAAAATTGTCGTTAGTTTCGTTAGCTTTTTAAATAGATTGGAGTCCTTGTATTTCTTTTGTTGAATTTTTCTTTGACGAGGCAATTAGCGCATTCAGATGGCGATCGTGAACATAAAACTTGTGTTAGTGGATGGGTGACCGGTCTGAGTCAAACAGCGGGAGGTTGATTAGACGGAATATGATAACAAGTAGTCAGTAGCAAGAATGGAAGTACAGTTCTAATATTTTCTTTATTAAAAAGGTATGGCTATTATATCATTATTATGATGCATTTTACGGTGAAATCCGTTAAACATTATATTTTATAATGGTATGCGTAAATTTTAAAGTGTATATAATTGAAAAAAAAACTTAAAACATTAACATCCAAATAGTATTTATTTCCATCATTGGCATTGGTGTATTTATAAACTTTCTACATATATTAATATTTTGTAGAAAAAAAAACATGCCGAGTTCATCGGGATCAAGTTCAACGTGTAACATATAACATATGTTGTATTGTATTTTCTCTCATGTCGAATGAATGTGGAAATTTGGGTCTTTCAAGAAAACAATAAGAAACGAATACACACGCATACTCGTCATTAGAATCGAAAGGTCAGACGCACACCGAATTCATTGAATGTAAGTATATGAGGATACATTTATTATTATTTTTACACCGAGGCCTTCAATACATAATATATCTTTATTTTTATTATGGAAAGATGTTTCTGTTGGCTACACACTACAACACTACAACAATTAGGGTTACCAGATGGAAAATTGAAAAGTCCTAAGAAAAAGGATGAATTCCATTCCAAAAACTCTGTTTTTGTGTAGGTATCTAATATCTATATCCTGTGGGTTCTGTGGAAATCACGAGTCACTCCGCCACGCGAGCGGCCGCGGGCTCGCATGTCAGTCAGTCCGAATTAAGTCATATACTATTTTGATCGAGTCATATAAAAAAACTCTAAATAATGTACTGTTTTATTGAAAAATCGAAAAATCCTGAGATTTCCAAAAACCGGCCGCAGTCCTGTCAGGAGTCTAAAATCCTGAGATCTCAGGTCAAATCCGGAGATATGGTAACCCTACTCACAATGATAGAATACCTACGGTGTATCTTAATATATTCTTACTTTTGTAATTTATTATTGTGCAGAAAGAATAAACTTTTTTTATTATAAAGCTTATATATTTACATTTTACACAAAATAGTGATTCATATTGTCGTCGTCACGATTGCCTTATCGTATGCAAGTTTGTGCTCTTCCTTTTTCTTTCATAAAACATACTTTGAACACAACGAATTTATTATTATCTACGTTAAAGACTTTTGTAATTAACATTCTTCAATCAGATATTATTGTAGCAAGTAATGACAATTACAGGTGAGCCAGACAGAAAATTACGTAGTATTTTATCATAAACGTTATCTGAAGCATAAGCTTGGAAGCTCTTAGAAAATAGTTTATACTGATTAGTGTTTCATACACCATAATGAAAAGATGAATATTGTTTTATTTAAAGTAAAAAAAATGCTGTCAGTAACAATATTCAATATGTTTTTGCATATAACTAAACGGGTTATTGTAAACTCGCCATAACAGTTAATTCGTCATCGAAAAACATGTGTAAACTCGCCACAGATTGCATTTTAAAAATAAATTTGCTTTTAATTATTTTGGTCTATTGTAAACTCGTCCCCCTTATTCATAAAAACTATTTAAGCATTATTTAGTTAATCATTGTTTTGTCTCTTTTTCTCAAATTCAAAATGACGTTTGTGTGACGTTGACAAAACAATATTTAACGAAATAATGCTTAAATAGTTTTTATGAATAAGGGGAAAGTGTTTTCGTATAGACTGCAGAAGAATCTGACACAGTATTAAATAACCTTCCACAAAATTGGGCTATCAAATGCAAAAAAAATATTATTTCAAATCGGGCTGGTAGTTACAGAGATTAGCGCGTTCAGAGAAAAAAAAAGACTCTTCAGCTTTATTATATTAATATACATAGCCTATCCATACACTGACCCACAGCTAGATAACTGCCTCCATTATCAAGTCAAATCAGTTTATGAATACAGGCATAATAAACATGATCACAAACGTGTGTAATCACAACTTCGGGCTATGCATCGAAAAATCCAAAATACATTTTTCCCCGACGTGGGAACTGAACCCACGACCTTAAGATATCAAGCGGAGAGCTTTGCATCTGTAATTTTTTTTTATAAATGTATAACCCACACACACGCACGCACGCACGCACGCACGCACGCACGCACGCATGCACGCACACATATTATTTCAGGATATAGCCTAATGCGAAAGTGGAGACAGTTTTGCTTATTTTCAATCAACATTAAATTAATATCTCTCCTAAAACTGTTTCTGATAGCGATAGTGGAGACAATTTCACTAATTTTGTATAAATTAATTTAATAATTATCACCAGCTCATTTTATGTTCCCACTGCTGGGCCACGAGCCTTCCCTACGGATGGATAGGGAGAACGGGCCATAAACCACCACGCGGGCCCAGTGCGGATTGGTGGTTGTTAACGACTGCTAATGCAGCCGGGACCAACAGGGTGCCTAGTGCAAATGCCACTCGCCATTCGATCACGCTAACGGAAACGAGAACATGTATGGCAAAATTTTAACTCTTCTCGTATGTCGCCAGGAGGCGCTGCTTCAATGCCATACTAATTTTCGTTTTCGTAAACGTAATCGAATGAATACAGATAGCAAACAAAACTCACAATAAGCACCCAGCTCTACGTGCCTTCCGAAGCTCGGAAATTAATTAATTTTATATCTCTCTTAAAAACAATTGTTGTTTTAAATACACCCTACGTCACGGTATAACAGACGGACAATGGCTACTCTCACATTAACAACCGCAAACATATTGAGCGATCACGTGGTAATTATGGCCCCCCCAATTGCCGGGCAATCAGGGGTCCATTGACTATCGGGTGTTAATTAAATCGTGCGCCTATAAATCTTTGGACCGGGTCCGTGCGAACCCGCGTGTGCTGCGCCTTGGTCATTATGGGATGCGTCAAATTAGCCCCGGATGATGATAGTTTTGGAATGAACTTGCAGAATTTTAAGGGGTCCTTTTGGTCACTGTTGTTTGGGTTCCAAAACGTGTAAACATAATATTTAAATTAAATGTATAGGTAAAGAAAGTTTGTTACCGTTCTTTAGAGTTATCACAATATTTATTTATTTATATTACAGTAAATTTAATTTAAATATTAACAAATTTTATTTATGTAGCCTTTATTGTGTCCCACTGTGGGCAATAGCCTAGTTTTAATATAATGATATTTTTTGTAGCTTATCGTATTTATTTATATGAATGAAATATCTCTAGGTGAAATAGTGTTTACATTATAAGCCATTATGGATAAATTCTATATTCTTCAAAAATACTTCATTACCTAAGTGACCAAGATACGTATACTCTTTAAATGTTTTATGCGTAGAATGGAACGTCATAAACACAATATGGATCTACCACAGACAATACGACACCGCGATACTATTACCAGTTGGTCATATTACACGTTTTACAATAATTAAAGTCGACCGTAAAACGCCTATAAACTGATAGTAAAGACCTAATGGACTGCAGGTCTACCACTCCTGCCGCGAACGGCGCCGGCCGCACCCTCGTGTTCTATCTTCGATTGATTAGTGCGATAGTGTTTTTTTATATTACTTGGTAGCGATAGTCTGTGGTAAGCATTAAAAGGTTTTATTCCAATTGAAATGATTGCAGTTGCAAAATGAAAGTTTTTGGCGGGAAAGTGAAGAGTCATGTTTGTAGTGTTGTTCTATTTTAAAAAAATTGTTTTGTGAATTATGAATTTAAAATAATGGTGATTAACCGGTGTTCGTGAAAGGACACGAGTGTTGGCAAATAAAACAAATCGGTGCAATGTTTTGGGTATTTCCCGTTTCTTTTTAAATTCTTTCAAAGACCGCGTGAGATCTCTCAGTAAAGTCCAACATCTTTTCTGATACCCAAAGGGTTTGGAAGAACATCATTTTATTAAACACTAACGGCCCGCCCCGGCTTCGCACGGGTGTACTTTTATTTTTAAAAATTTTGAGATATAATCTAATAATTTTTTTTAATAAAGCCTATGTTACTCAGCGCTAATGTAGCATTCTAATAGTGAAAGATTTTTTTAAATCGGTCTAGTAGTTTTTGAGTTTATTCGTTGCAAACATACATACAAAGCTTTCCTCTTTATAATATTATTAGTATAGTATAGTATATTTTATATTTCTATTATCACATTATCAAAGAACATAATTTTACACATTCGTGGGATGAATACGGAACAACCCATTCAAAGATAACAAAATAATTTCAATTTTAATTTACCTTTGTCAAAATTAACTTTTTAAAGTTTGCAGATTTTGATATCTGCCAGTTACTGCTTAACTAATATTAGACAAGAAAGATTAAGAACATTATGATAAAAAAACAAAAGAAAGCTTTTTTTTTCCCCACATCCGAATCATTTACAAGCAGCACTTGTTTACTCGGAAAATCGAATCACACGCGATTATTTAGGTGTGGAGTGACGCGTTCCGCTCGCGGCGGTACGGTATAAATTATCGATATTGATAAAACAATGACGATACAAAGTGTTCCACAGTTGGGCGGCTCGTAAAGAGGAAGCGTTGCAGCCCGCGCTTTGTGATCGCCGCCGTCCAAACAAGCTCGCGCCAGGGTTGACACAAGCCATGTTATTTTTTTAATTTATTTTTATTAGCACACTATATCCGACTGCAGAGTGAAAGCCCGATCCTCTACCGTTTAGAAAACCTCTCAAGGTGCTTTGTTTCACACGGCTTGAGGAACCCTTTAAGCTTCTCGCCGCCCCCAAAAAGCCCCAATGAAGCTGAAAATGCACAGTGGCAAACAGCAAACTCTAAAAAAAAAGAAAAGGGTGATATCTGAGAGGTCGAAAATAAAAATGACTTCTTTTTCTTTTTGATTATCATGTAACATATATTTATGTCAGATTCATAACTAAGTTATTTGTGTTCATTGTGCGATCAATTCAAAAATATATTAAAAAAAATAATTTCTTAAAAAGTATTTTTTGATTTTTTTTTATATATTAAAAGGAGGCAAACGAGCAGGCGAGTCAGCGAGGCAAACCAAAGAAATCGCAGATGCGTTGCCGGCCTCGAGGAAGGAGTTGGATCTTGAGGAGGGAGTAGGAATTGGGAGGGGGGAAGGATGAGAGATGGGCCTCCGGTACTTTCACTCACCGGACGAATCACAACAGCAACGAGTGCCATTGTTTCACGCCGATATTCAATCTCTCAAATCTGAGCTTAAGGCTTCATAAATTCAACGGCGAGGAACTCAAATAACTTGGCTTAAATTTATTTTGAAATGACTGGCGTAATATTGTATCATTATTATTAAACTTGAACCTCCTTACGATTATTGAAAGGTTAAGAACTACTTACAGATTTAAAACTAAAGCAACTCAAATATAAATGAACGCTCTGCAACGACAACCCTGTGCGCAGGAGTTGATCGAATACTACAAGCGTCGAATGAAGCAGTTACGCAAGTGAGAAAAACGTCATTTATAATTATTTTAAGAATTTACTAAATTATGTGTTACATTAATTTGCAAAAATATTATACATTATTTCTGTATGCACAACTTATGTGCGTATCAGAGTCTACACAAGTAGATACTTAATAGATTACAAAATGCAAATACTAATAAAATTCATACACAATATTCAAGCATAGTTTTGTCTTTAGAAAAAAAATAATTTATAATTACATTTTATTATAGACGGCACTCGGGGTACAATATTTGTCATTTGATTTCACGTTCACATAAGCAAAAAATTTGCTATTAAAATTTTCGTGTTCGATTAGCAGATAAAACTTTCACCAGGCAACCTGATCACATAAACTGCAGCAGTGGTAATGTAGCTAAGTATATAGTATACTAAGGGTGCCCCGCGGTTAAGTCGCGTTAAAAAAATATTTTCCCGTTTTTGCAACATTTTTCATTGCTGCTCCACTCCTATTAGTCATAGCGTGATGTTATATAGCCAATAGCCTTCCTCAATAAATGGACTATTCAACATAAAAATATTTTTTCAATTCGAACCAGTAGTTCCTGAGATTAGCGCTTTCAAACAAACAAACAAAACTCTTCAGCTTTATAATATTAGTATAGATAATAAGTTTGCAAGTTAGCGTTTCAACTTGAAATATCAACTCTAGTCTGAAGTGATGCCTAGTAGCTGTGCTGTTTACTTGTAACTCATTAAGTGGTTTCTCCGTATCGTGTAATTAAAGGCTGATCAAAGGTTCTCAAGATGTTTTGACAGGAGCTTGTAAACGATCCCCTGTCTCAGAACAACTTTGAGGATCACATATTGTTTATTTGTATGAGAGCTGGTAAGGAGAGCGCTGTTCAACAACAGTTTATTGACAATTCGAAGGATAAGAAACAAATTTGTTAGCAGTGTAAGTGATTAAGGTGACTAACAGAGGGGTAACCGCGAGCTCTTATAGCAGTAATATTGCAGTTATGAAAACGAGACGCGTGTAGCGGCGAATATACTCGCGTCTCTTTTCCACAACTGCAATAATACTGCTATAAGAGCTCATAGTCAGGGGGCAGGAATAATTTTGGTTATGAAATAAATTATTCAAAAACCTGTTTATTTCCCTTCACAAGTCAGGTACCTGGGTGCTTACGTAGGTGCAAAAACTAAGTCAAAATAACAATATTGAAGTCATAATTGATATAGACTGATACCTGCAATAGGTTTCAGAAGCTACAGGTCACCAGGTAATTTATTGACCAGTGATTAATAATATCAAGTAAAATAATAATAATGTATTGGTAGACCATTCCATCCATTCCATTCATTTTGGAAGTGCGACAAAAAAAAAGAAGCACAAAATTATTTTGTGCGCGATGGAATGTTCGAGACAGTACAGCGGTGACTCCGGAGAGCAGCACGCGTACTCTTATGGGGGAAGGGAGAAAGTGGGATGAGCTCAAAGGTGATTCGGATAACGAATTTCTTCAGTCTAAAAAAAAAGGTCTTATTGCTAACAAATAATAAGAATCACTTATTCTACTTTTTTAATTATGAGACTACAGACTCGGTCTACCTGTAAGTGCGGACCGTGTAAAGAGTTTAAAACGTCATCGTCTGTATAAAATAATATATTAAATTTCTACGCGATTAAATTCGTTCAAAAGGTCTCCTTTCAATATTTAACTCAGCAATATAGACTCAAAACTGACGTATTAAGACTGATTTTACCTACATGCTTAAATACTCTTACCACCTCCGTCAATTGTTTCGATGACCAGCGGTGTGCCCGCAATTATTATTTTATTGTTTAATCTAAAGCCTGGTATTATTTTATACAGGAAACAATAACATAATCGATCGTTAAATCCAAATCAACATTTCATTCGCAACGCAAAAGGCGACTGAGCAAAATATTTATTTTCATACGCACAAGTATCAACTTCAACATAATGGTATTTATTTCTATTTGGTATTGTTAAAATGAGTTCTGTTAAAAAAAATAATTTAAAGATATATGTAAAAAATTATGTTGTATATGTATGTTACTGAAAAGTAAAACCTTGAAATTTTCCTTGTTTTTTTAAAGAAAATTTGTCGCGTCGTAAGTCCAAAATAAACGTCCTTGACTCTAATAACGCTTATATCTATAAGCACATGAAACCTTTAAGCCTATATCATACTGTAAAGACAATCAGCAGTCAAAAACAAAATATTATAGTCCATGTAAGAAAAATCTAATATTTAGTAATAAGAATATTAAACCTAATTTGTGACATTTTTTATGTCAAAGAGCTGAACATAAACTTCTTTGATGCTACGCTAACACAAATATCTAACACTAGCTGACATCGCACCGCATTTTTTTAAATATAGCCTATATTACTCAGCGCTAACGTAGCATTCTACTGGTGAAAGAATTTTTTAAATCGGTCCAGTAGTTTTTGAGTTTATTCGTTGCAAACATACATACAAAAATACAAAGCTTTCCTTTTTATAATATTAGTACCTATAGATAAAACTTTAAGTATGTATGACACTGTAAAAAACCATTAAAATGAAATGAAATGAAAAACATTTATTCAGATTAGGCACAATAGAGCATTTATGAAAGTCGAGTACATGTCTTAAAAATAAAGAAAAATATATGTATATAATATACAACATGTCACAGAATGAACGCACATCCTCAGACACCCCAATTAGAATATTTAATTATAATTAAAAAAACATGCAAAATAATTTTACTTTTATTTAATTGAATTGGTTTATTTAAGTTATTAGTTATACTCATCGAGGGCAAATAGTATGGGCATATTAACGCTTTAGCCTACCGACTTACCGCATTTTAAAAAGCCCCTTATTGCATTGACTTACGTTTTATTTTAATTTGTTTTAACTATTTAACGAAGGAGTGACTGTAATTTCAACAAGTTTTAATAATTTTGGAAAAAAAATTACCTATATTTTAAATATTTTTAACCGATTGAGAAGCCGATTTATAACAAACTACTTTCTGGGTATGCGCTTAACCTGTTACACGTTGTATAATTTAATAAACTATACATACATTTAATGTGATTCTACTGCTGGTTCAAAAGGTTGTTTCTACTAAGAAGAACCCAGAAAGAAACTTAGTAGCTACTCCTCCTTTTAAATCATGAGTTGTTTACAAAATAATTATAATAATTATAATACAATAACACATCAACTGCAGGCGAGCAGACTAGGATGACCACGCATTCTTATCAAATTAAGATAATCATCAATTTATAATAACCTATCTTCATTAGACAATCTTTTATTTCAGTCTTAAACTTGTGTAGCGGCAATTCCGTTAGAGTGAAAGGCACTTTATTAAATTTTATACATTTCCCTACAAATGAATTACCGACCCTATTATATAATTTGCAGCCAGTATCCAAAATCTTAAAAAAAAAAACTAAGAAACAAATATCTTCATCAGGCTTAAGGAACGTAGAATATCATATTATGTTTTTCCGTCGCAATATTTTCCCTATCCGTCCTTTTGCATAGGTGAGCGTATCGAAAGGGCGGCGGCGAACGCTCCCGGGACAAAGGCCCGCCGGCCCAGCTAATAAACAATTATGTAATATAAACAGTGAAATTATTGTTGTTCTCTGTTTATGGAGCGCGACCCGTCGCACGGGGAATCGCAACAATCGCAGCAACAACCTCGCGAATTTGTCGCGAATGCGTTGCCAACAATTAAAGTGCTCCTTTTTTCATCCCACGCTTGTGTTTTTTCAATAGGCGGGTAGTTTGTTGCGCTTGACCGAGCTTGATGGTGCCGACGACGGCTCGCGATCGTGCATGTTAAGCTGCTTTCGCGATGTCGGGTCAGCGGATGGTTGAGATCGAATTAGAATATTTTTACTCTTTCGTACGATTGCCACGTTACTGGTAATAGCTATTCTCATATAAACACATGAAATAAAATAGGAAAACGAGGCCATTACCTACCTACTACTCTTGCCCACGCTGGCTGGTAAGTTTAAAGTAGTGTAGTGTAGACGGCTTACGAACCGATGCATGGTATAATGATTTTGGTAGCTTTAAAAATGTTCAAATTATTCAACACTTTTTACTTTGAAAGCCAAAGGCGCCCATTGTATGTCAACAACTACTAAGTGAGTGACGGTAGGCTGGTTAGAATCACGATAGCTCAATTGGAAGAGCACCTGACCCGGTATGTCAGAGGGTGCAGGTTCAAATCCTGCTCGTGGAAATTTTTTCAACAGTTGTGTTTTTGTAGCTTTACTGAATAAAGGGGGCCAACAACGGCTTAGTGGCTCCTGAAGCACGAAGGAACTCAAGATATTCTAATTAAGAGTAACCATACTCTTCCGGTGACCAGACACGGCGAAATCTGCTTAACTTGCAAGATCGCAACCCGAACGAACTCAATGTACATGTCTTATGTACCTAAGAATTAACTACATAATTATAAACATAATCATGACAAATACATAACGATAATAATGAAGGCGACATGACTATCAAGACACATGAGCCAAGCAATCGCGTCGATCGCGCGCCGCCCTAACACGAACCATGTCTGAATAAAAAACCTACAACTTCAGCCGTCTAAGCGAAAAAACCATTAAGTTGTAAATTTAAAATGAGAACAGGAAATGATAACCCGCGGGTCGTCAGCGCTACCCCGACACTCGCACACACGCACACACACCACTGTAACACCCTTCCACACACGCAATACGTCATAAACAGAACAGACGCTTCATAATATATACGCGTACCAGCAATTAAGTTTTGCGAGAACGCATTCCAAATTCAAGTGATGTCAGCCATTATCATGTATGGTTGTTGGATGGTACATGGATGGATTCTGCCCAGAAGTGGGCTGAAAGGCGACCACCTTAATAGCCATTTCTGCAGCTGAGTGGGAGAATGGTACACTTTGAGCCCAGCATTCGATACAATTTTCGTCGAAAAAAAATAACAAAGACTTTTATTAAAATTTTACGCAATGCAGCTAGGAAGCATCTGGTCTGTATTCAATCGCTGAAGACTAAAATCAGTTGCTGGCCCATTTTTTTAATAATTGAGGGGAAAAAATGTCGAACACTGATACTACTCTAGTATTGTTTTGTGTCCTAGTATGAAGGATACTAGATAAAAAAAACAGAATATAGAGGATAAAGCTTCAGGAATGGTAATGTGAGTGATACCTCTGGTGTTGCAAGCGTCCATGGGATGTGATGGCTTAACATCGGGAGCCTCAAAATGAGCTCTTAAAGCTGCTTCTGCATAGTAGTTAATAGTTGTGGAAATTAGTTGCGTGTGTGTAGACGCTGCTACACGCGTCTCGTTTTTTACAACTGCAACAAAACTGCTACACGGTAAGGCCCCAGCAGGTTAGCCGGCTCAGACCTTTATACCATTACCAAGCTCCTCCGTGTTTCGGAAGGTACGTAAAGCCATTGGTCCCGGCTGCATTAGCAGTCGTTAACAACCACCAATACATTAGGCCCGCGTGGTGATTTATGGCCCGTTCTCCCTTTCCATCCATGAGGAAGGCTCGTGCCCCAGCAGTTGGGACATTATATGAGCTGGTGATGGATGATGGTGATGAACACGAATCTCTTAATGTAACGTGAACGTGTTCTGTAGAAAACACGAAGATACACTGTTCTTGACAACCCTTTATTTACACCACATTGCAAATAAAACAGAACTGCCACTTGAAACAAAACAAACTGAAGCAAGAAACAAAACTTTATCAACACTGAAAAATGAAACGCCCATGCAATAAATATCTCAGCCGTCCCAGATAACGGTGAATCGTGATTTCAAGGGGATCGCGATTGAAGCCGAAAGATTTGGGACAGTTTTTGTGTGCTAAGCTTATGGATGTGGATTATTTTTTTCGTACGGGGGGTGGCAATCTGGAAATTTTAGAATAATCGTCCGCCATGTCGGCGAAGAGGGCCGCTAGCACATGTGCGGGGCGATAAACATTTTATAGGAATGTTTGGAGCAAAAACTGCTAACCAAATGTGGGTTTCGATATTCGATTTTGGGCAGAGGAAGTTGTAATTTAAACATTCAGCTTCTAATTTATGTTGACTATCAAAATGGTTGACGTTGATTGTAACGGAATCCTGCGTAGGCGCATATTATAATTGAATGAAAAAACAAATGATCGAATGAGTTACAGAATTAATAAATTGATTATAAGAAATACAATATACAGGGCAAGTTTGAACAACTAAATGGGTTAGGATAACTTTTTTTTTTAATATACCTAATATTATATTTTGCTATCAGATTCGCTAGGATAGGTACCTACTATAAGTTTTGGTAATATTGTCATCGTGCGTTTAAAGAATGATAAGAAAAATTTATTTCTAAGTCAATCCTCGATCGTATCAGTGCATCAAAACATAATTAATGGTAAACAGATAAAGATAATTTGAAGCTTTAATTACAAACATTATTTAAACAAAACATTAGCAAATAATCACTTAATTAATCACCTTTGTCGCCAACTGAATTGGATTCTGTAAGCAATCAACAATTTAATTTGTTTACATTCATAATCAATTAAGGAGCGATTTTTTTTAATGCTTTTGATTTAAAATAATACGATAATTGCTTTAATTTCTTCCAGACAACCAGTCGCATATAGAGAGTTAATACACTGTAAGATCAGAGGTGAAACTATTAAAACAAACTAGAATAGTGTATATTTTATAAATCAAGCAAAAATAATAATAACAATAATATACCATAATAATATAAATAAATAAACCTATGGCAGCTTTGTAGCAGGACAGGGTTCAATGGAAAGGTAGAAGTTTTTCATGAGCTCGCTTTCGAGACGAACAGCTTGGACGGTAAAAGAATAATTATAAAAGGTGGTGAATAATCATAAAGGGAGGATATGTTATATATAAATTTGAATTTGTAATTTATTTTTCTTATTGCAACATTAATATATCTGACGTTGCAAAAAGTAAATCTTTCTACATTGACAAGAAAACCAGCTATCAGTCCACATCAGGATTCGCAGCGTAAGGGTCCCGTGATCAGACATAAACAGTCACGTCCTTGATACTACATCGAGGGGGCTATTAATAGCTGGCAGATGGCTGTGCCCCGTGCGAGACTATTTCAGGAGCCCTCCCTTAGTCTCCTCGCGTGCCTGACACCGAACACCCTCCGCGTGTGATTTAGCAAGTCCTCATTAACGGGGTATAAGTATCATAGGTTTCTCTGCTTCACATGCCAGGAAACAGGATGGATGTCACAGCATTCTATTCGCAAAATTTGGCACAACTCATCATGCTATGGTAAATACGGTATTCGACATTATTAACGATGAGTTGCAAATGTAGTGAAATTAACAATAAACACTGTGATATTAACATTAAAGTATCAAACACTTTATCTTTTAACGTTTTTATTAAGAAGTATTTTGATACTAAGAATCATGATTCAGTGAGAAGGGAATTCGGCTGACGAGCATAATAATTAACCTAATCATGTAGAACCTAGGTATTTGAACAAAAATCTATGATAGATATAAAGCAAAGGCAACGATATGAAGTTATATTTAAGATAGATTTGAAAGCTTCAAAAGGATTGAAAGTTTCGCTTTAAAGCTTTCAAATCTAACCATCTATAATAATGGCAGTCAAGATTATGACAAGCCGCTAGCAATTCTTAATTGAACATTCAATAACACATGCATTTATAAATAGAGTTGCATAGAGTGCGGAGTGACAGTGCCACCCGACACGATAATGCACCCTGAGTCGATACATATGGCGAGATATCGGATGGAGTGGCCATTTTCGATATACCAAAATGCACTATCGTATCCGAAAGGTTCAAAGTTATGAGGTCACGAGAAAAAGGTTTTATTGAATCGTTGATTGCTGAATGCTGATTAGATACTGTACATTTTTGTTATTATAATTTTACATAGATAACTTTTTTTCTCGCAACTTATTTTCTTTCATTTATTTATTTAATTTAAGAGTCACGCTATTATCGTTGTAGAATTTTCTATTCATCTCTATCCCAAGATATTTCTTTAATTCATAATTAATTATTCATTCAAAAACAAGTTCCTAATAAGCTCTTTTTAAAATTCAATTTCCTCTATTTCCTTCTATCTTTCAATTCAAAACTTAAGAAGGCTATATAATGTTTTTTTCAAGGACGGGAAGTACTTTTCCTGTTTCCAATTATATTGTAAGTTAACTATGTTTTTTCTATGAGACAGCTTCTGTTAAATTTAAATACTTTTAAAAATTGCATAGTACATGCATTTTTTAAAAGTATATACACACTACATATTCTTTTTAAAAATGGTCTGGGTTCGCTTCTATAAGATTGTAGAACCTATACTTGAATCTAGTAGTAGTATATAAATATATACCGAGAGATTAGATACTATATATCTTGTCTGTCGCTACATATCCCTTAAGGATATTAAACAAACTTTAAAAAGGAGTTTGCGTTAATCCCCGTTAAAACGTTTGATTAAAATGGAACGCGAAAGTTTAAATGTTTGTATTTCAAATATACCGCTAGTTAATATAATAAGGTTTATATAATAGTCTATCACTAGATATCTTTTTAAGGATATTGTCGTGATAATTTTGTATTTCAAATTTACCGCAATATTTCATTGCCAGAAAGTTTTGTACTTCAAACATCGTAAATATTCCTTATAAAACATTAATTCAAAACTCGTGGAGGCCGCATGCAAGCCGTAACGTTTTGATACATTGTAATTTTATGTGTCCGTGTGTGCGCGAGCAAAGGAATACAAAACACGAGTCAGCTTTTACTATCTGTCAAAGTAGCGTTCTCTGAACATCGCAAGTCACAAGCGACAACAATTAAGGCTGCTTTTTCATCATAACTTTTTTCTTATTTGTTGGCCGCAAA
Source organism: Eudonia mercurella (assembly GCA_963082485.1). NCBI lineage: Eukaryota > Metazoa > Arthropoda > Insecta > Lepidoptera > Crambidae > Eudonia > Eudonia mercurella. Next base: position 6,015,664 of record OY720037.1, read on the forward strand.
CCGCCTTTACAGCTTTACCGGACTTTTTTGGGGGCGGCGAGAAACTTAAAGGTTTCTCAAGCCGTCTGATCGAAACACCGTCAGAGGGTTTGAGAGCTAAGCGGTTCGCGAGGAAGAAATGCACTGTAACACTTCTGCCAATTCACCTGAGTGAACGGCGCGAATTGTACAATTGTCAGTACTTACCGGTTGACATACACTGAACATAATTTTAAATAATTGTACCTAAATATGATTAATGGATAGGAACAGGAACATTAAAATAATAAAATGTAAACAAACAGAACCAGTTGACAATTGCGTTTTGACAGTCACTCCGTTCGGGAAAACGGAACGTTCCACGTTCCGTTCAGCAATATCACCTACGAATACTTTATTAAATTCAGAATAAGTGGATTCACGAAATTAATTATTAATTCAACTAAATAAATATAATAATAATAGGATAGGGAAGGCACATATAATTATAAATGGATTTATAGTTGAGTGAAACCATAGATTTATTTGGCAAATTTTTTTCTCTTTGTTTGTTGCTATCATGTTTTTCACTTGCGGTGGTCGATCGATCTATGCATCTACTACATTACCGAGCAGCGTGGCTACCCCTGCACGCATCCTACCCGCCAGCTTCGTCCAGACGGCAAATCACAAGCGCACACCCCCGACTACGTTCTCCGGGGCAGAACTGCGGCGGATCCAGCACACCGGGATCCAGATTCCACCGGCGCAGACCGTAGTCTGCCTAGGCGCCCGGGTGTAGGCTGACCTAGGCGCCGATCTGCGCTCGCGTACCCCTTTCCGCAAAAGCTAAGTCCCCTTTATAAAACCGCGCGACAGTAGGGAGCGAGGGGCTTGTTGTAGCAGGGGTAAGTAGTAACAGGGCTTTTTCACTAGGAATTTAAACTTTTTTAACGTATTTCTACGACTGAATCTTACCGTTATACCGCGCCGCGCCACGACATCACAGCCAATGTCCCGCCAGGCGGCGCAGTTAGTGGATGTGCACAAGTGCTTCATTGTTGCCAGATAACGTATATTTTTACTTTCGTACATTTTTGGTTTCATTTACAATTATCGACTAATTGGAGCGTTCTGTATTTTATTTGGTGTTAAAATTTATCTATTTATGATGTTGTGTCACGGTTGTCGAGATTACTAAGTTGATTAAATAGTTATTGTGATAAATATTAGAATTATACGTTGGGGTTAATTGTAACAAAATTTTGGGGTTTGTTGTAACATGTTACAACTTGCCCCCACATTGTTGTATGTTACGGTTATTATTTGTAATGTAATTTACCTAATTGGTTTTGTTTTAGAATGAGAGAGTATAAATAAGAGAAAGTCGGAGCGGGCAACATAAAGCCAGGAGGTATATGAGTTAGCTGCAGCTGAAGTTTTGGAAAGCAACTGTAGTATTCGGAAGGCGTGTAAGAATTTCGGTCTATGACACGTATCTCTTTACAGATACATTAGGAAAAAGAAGAATAACGAAAGTCCAAAAATTGACTATGTCGAGTCTAGACAAGTATTCACAACAGAAGAAGAATGTAAAATATCTTCATATAGCTTGCCGAAATATATTTTGAATTACTACCTATGGAAGTAAGGAAACTAGCTTACCAATGTGCTGTGCAACTTGGTGCTAAAAATATTCCCCTTTCTTGGTATCAAAATAAGAGTGCTGGTCCTGACTGGTTCCAAAATTTCAGGCGCAGAAATTCTCACCTGTCTATGAAGACTCCAGAATTTGTTGATTATATAAAAAGTATGTTAAGAATTGTTAAGATTATATAATACAGTTAAGAATACATATTATTTTTTGATGAAAACAAAAGTAAGGTGGTTTAATTCGTAAAAAAATAAATTATTAATGGTGTTAATTCTCGTTTTTATTACTGTTAGTTCTTGCCCCAATGGATGTTACAACAAACCCCAAGTACGGGGTAAGTTGTAACACCTCCCTTTTTTAATAAAAAATGTAATAGTGAAAAAGTTACCTGTAGATTTGATATTTTTTCAATTTGACTTAATAGAAGAATAGTTGGAGCATCAATGTTTAGTTGGCAGTAATTTAAACAATACATCTCAAGATATATTAATTTTATCAAAAATTGTTACAACAAGCCCATCTCTCCCCTACTTGAGTTGTATAGCGTCCGACGAAACCCATCCCTGGGAAATAAATTGATTGTACCAGTTTACATCTTTTCTTTCTATCTCTCTTTTCTGAACCTGGTGGTGCCTAACATCCCAGCGTTTCAGCACCAATAGTATTAGTCCATTTGACAACGCAAAGATAAGGAAGCAATCCTATTGGACTTTATCCTTGCAGAGAAAAATCAGTTAACACTATAGTTTAATTTTTAAAACACAAACGATGTAAATTTTCTTAGACAACAATGTGAAGTCTTTTGTTTGTCTACACGTTATTTATTAATAGTTTTTTTCAATTGCCTATTTGAGTGCGTAAATGACTTTGCTTTACCTCATGTCAAGGAGGAAAGATATTAATATATGTTACCTACTACAAATAATGTTCCGCACACATAGCCACGATAGCATAGTTGGTAGTGCACCTGACCCGGCATGTCATGGGTGCTGGTTCGAATCCCGCTCGTGGAATTTTTTCAACACTTTGTCTTTTTTCAATTTGTAATTTGTTCGCAACATTATTTGCGTAAAATTATATGTAAATAATCATTAATTTTTATTACATAAAACCTTGTTCATCAGCATCATCGCCATGATTTGTCAACACTGCTGGGGTACGAGCATTCCCTAATAGAAACACCAAGATCGGGCCATAAACCAGCACGCGGGCCCAAAGTGGATTGACGGTTGTCAACGACTGCTAATGGAGACGGGACCAACGGCTTTACGTGCATTCCAAAGCACAGAAGAACCTTATTCATACCTTGTAATGATAGTTGTAAAACAGTGCTATAATAGATAAATAAATAAACAAATGTATGTACTCAAGGTAACTGATAGGCAAGATATGATGATCTCTACAGTCGAGTGGCTCGCACGCTGGTTTCTGGTCGGGTGTAGAAAAACTATTTTTTCTATATTTTTTCGGATCTGGGTGGTTGTGGTACAGTCGTTGTTCCTGATTATGCTACTTTCTTTGGAGTCAGAGCGATGTATGTGATGTTGTCTAATATATTCAAACTAACTATCCCGGCGGACTTCGTACCGCTTTGACAGTTTCCATAAAATACAAATGCAAATACAAATATTTTTATTTGCTCTAAATAGGTCATTGAGTTAAATATTATATCAATGGTTTCCATGACAACAAAACAAACAAATCATTTTGTATTGGAAAATTAAATTGTCGTTTTTAATATTTTATTTATTTATTTATATTAATATAGCCTATGTTACTCAACGCTAATGTAGCATTCTAATGGCGAAAGAATTTTTTAAATCGGTCCAGTAGTTTTTGAGTTTATTCGTTGCAAACATACATACATACATACAAAATACAAAGGTTTCCTCTTTATAATATTAGTTTAGATATATTTATTACTTATTAATTTATTGTATTACCAATATACAATTATTAGCACTGCGTATATAGGTACTCTTTGGTAGTGCTTGCTCTATCGTGACTTTCACCTACAGTTCAAATACGTCACAAACAGCTAAACAGCCATTTGGTTACTACCTGGAAATCTTTTTAGTGCGTATAATTTGCCATACGCAATCATGTTAACAACTACAAACAGTTGAATGGCAATGAAGCAGCGCCTCCTACTTGTATTGACAAAGGAGGAGAGTTAAATTTTGATATACAAATTCCAGTCTCATCATCATCATCATCATCAGCTCATTTATGTCCCCACTGCTGGGGCACGTACGCTAGGGAGAACGTACCATAAACCACCACGCGGGCCCAGTGCGGATTGGTGGTTGTTAACGACTGCTAATGCAGCCGGGACCAACGGCTTTACGTACCTTCCGAAGGACGGAGGAGCTCGAGATGATAAATTTTTGATCACCCATCCGATGACCGGTCTTTGCCAAAGTTGCTTAACCTCAGCACTCGCAGACCGGGCGCGTAAACCACTGCGCCATCGAGCTCCTCAAATTCTAGTCTATTCTATATAAATTCTAGTTCTAGGAGAGCTAAATTTTGATATACAAATTCTAGTCTATTCTATACAAATTCTAATTCTAGGAAAGTTAAAATAGGTATCTAGTTTTCGTTAACGTGATCGTATGACAAATTAAACTAGCACTATGCACCCGTAATGCTCAATTTTGATGGTAGATCGGCCAATTGCTTAAAAACTTTTTGCAGTTGGAACTCATATTCCCTCCTTCTTACAACATGAGAACGTTTCAACGAGGAGTAAAGAAGCAACTTGCGGGTCTGCGAGGTATAGACGGCTAATCAAGCACAATCAGGCAAATAGTGAGCTGTCATCTTTTCATCTCATCTGGACTACTTCTGCTTAATTAGCACAAAGCAGAGTAATTTGCCTTGCCTTCTACTCGTATAAACATTAAACTTTTGTCAATAGCTTAATATTTTTTAGTAATTAATGGAATCAGGCGTTACTTTGCGGAAATCCGTGGCACACAAAAAAATGCAATTGAAAGTAATATGCGTACTGCATCCAAGATTGATGAGTTGATGAACGACACATGTTACTTCAATTGTATTTTTTGTCAAAATTTTTCGTCAATAGCTTAAAATCTTTTGTTAATAGCTTAACTTCTTTTGTCAATAGCTTGAAATATTTTTGTCAATATTCGAACCCGCACCCCATGACATGCCGGGTCAGGTGCACTACCACCTGTGCTATCGTGGCATTTTGGAATTTTTTCAACACTTTGTCTTTTTTCAAATTGTAATTTGTTCGCAAAAATATTTGCGTGAACATTATATGTAAATAATCATATTTTGTCAATAGCATAAAATATTTTGTCAATTGGTTTGAAATTTTGAATCCAATCGCCATGATAGGGCTGTAGCGGGACAACTCCTGAAATAGCCAGTCAGCTGGGGTGCGTCAGATGCACACGATATCACGCTGAGCCATCTTATTGCGCACGTGGCTCAAAAAAAACACGCGCCATAAACATGTTCTACGAAATAATTAATGAATGGGAAGAATACGTAATGTAAGTACGTTTAAAATTATCGTTTACAATCAGTTTTTTTTAATGTTTATAACGATATTTTCAAATAACGCGTTTGTATTGCGTTTGCGACTTTGCGTACATACTGTCGTCCTGTCGCTAAAAGAAATCTAAATGACTGAACGAATTTTGCATAAATGTTAGAAATTAAAAATTCTTTATTTCACACAAGTGCCCTTATGAACTTAGAGAATAGAAAATCCAAAATTTACTGGGTTTACTAATGTGATCCATATTTATTATCAATAACAGTTGATAGGACACAGCTGTTCTCCTACCATATATTTGTAATAAAAGTCTGTTTTGTCAGAAGGCAATGGATCAGGCTGGCACAGCATAGAAAAATGGCGTGAAAAAAGCAGTGTGCAGTGTAGTTACTCTAATCAGCATTCTTCATCGTCTTATGTTCAAATGATTAGGGTTCGGCATCGGCAGTATTTTTAAAGCATTCAATTCTTTCGATGTTTTGTATCTCAACCTTTAGAGAACCGAACGCATCGGAGTTGCCAGTAGTCACACTGTACTACCTATGGCGGTCTACAGCAATAAAAAAAGAAAATCAATTCTTCTCACAATATCTACAAAACAAAAGGTATGTGCCAGTAACGAGGACGGTGGAACGTAATCGTACCGATCCATAGACCGTCCATTTTAAGGCTAATTGCGAGGACAAATCGGCTATTTAACGATAATAGCCACATCTAAATCGTAGGAGAAATAACGAGCAACGCCTTAATTAGGTTCGGAAGTTTCGAATGCTTTTTAATGTTTAACTAATTTGTTTGTTTGTCGTTACGAACGGCGGCGATAGGAGCTTATGGAATTGGACATGGATGGTCACTAATTGGCATGTAGAAAGACCTGCTTTGCTCGGTGTTAAGGGTATGGTGGAATAAAAGGTGCATGGACATTTTTATATGTTACTGAGCCGGCAAGCCTATTCTGTCGCGAGCAAAGGGTGAATCATTTCTATGTCCTAAAAGTCCTCCTTCCTACAATATACAATCTGTAAAAAAAAAATGAGCAATAATATTTTTAAGGGTGCGTACCTGTAAAGACTTCACTGCTTAATCACCATTAAATGTCAATTTTTTTTTATATTTTTTAATTAGTCGCAGGAGTTCTTAAATAATGGTAAGTAGGCTAGTTGAAGGAAAGTAGGTAGAAAACAGGGAATCATTGCTTTGTCACTTTTGTGGTATTAATCTTTGAAACAGAGATTATTGCCCTGTTTTCAGGGTTGTAACCTAAAGAGTTTAAACAAAAACTTAAGCTCCTTTTTGTCTAAAAAAAACAGATATCACCAAACATGTAGGCTGCTCATATTTTATAACTTTTTTTTTCCTGGTATAGATTTTTAAACGAGGTGTGAAGAAGCAGGTTGCGGGACGGCAAGGTGATGATGGCTAGTGATGAGCAATCCTGCTCCGCTAGCTGTCTTTGCATCTGGACTCCGCTCCTGCTTAACATCAGATGGAGCGCAGTCGGTTTGTATTCACATTTTTATATTAAAAAAAAACTAAAATACGACCTTGTGGAAAGCGGTTACCACAGCCCATTTAATCGACAGCCAGACCGCAAAGCTTGAGCTCTTAAAAGCGCATACGACATTAACTATCCTGTTTCAAGTGTATAAAACATTCCACCCCGATAAAGGAACGCATCGAAACAACCGCCGATAACGCGTCTAGACGGAATAAATATCCAAAACACTCGAATGCCAGCCCGATGGCTCACTTGGCTAATCGGGCTGCCAGTTAAAAACATTTATTTTTTTATACATTTTGGTAGAAAAAGTTTTACTAAAAGTACTGCCACTTTAAAAGGTCGGCGGCGAATCTACGATGCGCATTAAGTATTTGAAACGAGCCCGTTTTAGATTAGTTTCGGGTGTGTCTGTCCCGCGTTACACAAGACAATGGTTGTTTATCGTAATTACATTGCGAGCTCTGATGGCATTCTTGACGCTCCTTCTTAGGTGTCGTTCTATCTCTCCAAAAAGTTGGAATACGAGTAATCTGTTGATTTTTTTAATAATGCAACACTGCAATTCAACACTATGAAACATATACATGAACACTATAAATAACTTACAAAGTTACAATTTGGCGGTCTTATCGCTTTAAAGCGTATACTTTATACTTTTATACTCGTACATGTATTTTTTTCTCTACCTACTGATTCAGTATCGTGCAAATGGACACGGTAAAATTTTGTTACTTTTGAATTATTATAGTAAATAACAAATCAATAACCGAAACAAGATTGTTTGTAACAACATACTTACATACATTTTATGCCAAATAAATTTTATTTCATATCATTTAATTTCATTTTGCTGAATGGAAACTATATTATAACTTTGTTTTATTTGTATCGTAAGTATATATTTTGTATATGTACATTTTATATGCACCGATAAAAATGTATTCCCTCTGACTAGGACTGATGTTAAATCTGGTTTTAAGACTGATGCTGTCTCATCTGTGTTACTAATAGCAGATGGAGACTAACATTAGATTTAAATCCTAGTATCGACACAACATTTTGTCTGAAGAAGCAACAATGGGCATTCATTGAAAGAAATGTTTGATCTTTACATAGATAATCATGATCCGCACCTCTGCCACCTCCGCAAAGTATAATTCAATCAGGGTGTCGTGTAAGTCGTTACATCGAACAGCGACAAGACAAACTGTGTGAATTCAAACGTGGTGTAAATAAACAACGGCGCCCCCTAGCGGCGCATGACAAATGCGCGGGATGGAGAAGCGTGCGCGCGCGCAGCTCGCTGATACGTGACGCTATCGAATCGAAGTATCGTTTCTGTCGCATGTCGGTACAGTCCACATCGAAATTTCGAAACATAGGTACTGTATGATATAAAATATTCCTGTTTAAGAGAAATAAGTTTCAATGCTACTTGTTTTTGTGTATGGTTGTGCTCTTTTACGCTAAGGAATTCGCGCAAAACCAGCGTCAGGTTATCCTATAGTCTATGTTGAAATTGTACGTAAGTATGTCATTTTGTTGTTGTAGCTCTAATCAAAGTTTTTCTATTACATTTCAAGCAGTATTTTCTGGTTAATACCAATATGTTTATGACTATAATTCAATATGTTTATGACTATAATTCAATATATTTGACGCTGACTGTACTACAGATTAATTAACAGCTATCTCGAAACATTGTTGGATTTGTAACACGGTATAACTTTAATGCGATAAATATCGTTATAATGCTAGCTTTTTTTAGTTTATTTGGTTATGAATTTATCTATAATATTTAATAACTATTTGTAAACTTCAACTTTTGCATTACCAGCAAAAGGTGCTATGTTTAATATATGTTATAATCATATAAATAATATTATGATAATATAGTAATAACTATTGATGACGCAGTTGTTGTCATTGAATAAGGCCGGCCTTTGGCTTACAAAGTAAGAAAACATAGTGTTGATAAATTAAAACGGATCGTACTGCACCGTAGTGCACCTCACCCGGCATGTCAGAAGTGACAGGTTTAAATCTCACTCAAGAAAAAAAAACACCCTCCTAACCAATTGTAATTTATTAGCAAACTAATTTGCAAAAACACAAATGTTGAAAAAAACTAATTTGCGTAAAGATTTATATAATTATGCTACTAAATGTACATTTTTATAACACCATGCTAATAAAAGCTTCTATAAGTGCAGAACTAAGTTATCTAGCTATAATTTAAGAACAATGGGTCTCCCATGCTGACGTTTATGCTTAACTCCAAGTAGAGACGTTGTGGCTATCCGCTATGTTTGATTTACAGCCTTGACCGTCATATAACACATTATAATATGCAAAGAGTTATCTTATGCGCAATGTGTGTTAGGTATTGAAGCAGCCTGCAAACTTCATGTACACGTCTACACATCAGTCTACTACAAGCTGTCAAATTTCTTAATAGACTTTAAACTTTATGTAAATGGCATATGGTTTTTTTTTTTGAGAGAGAGATTGCTGATTGCCTCAGACGGCATTTTCAGCTTCACCGGGCTTTTTTGGGGGCGGTAAGGAACGTAAGGGTCTCCTCAAGCCGTGTGAAACGAATCACCTTCGGAGGTTTTCTAGAGGGAACGGCATCGCGCACTAGTGCGCGTCCCCGTGCCCTACTAGATTCTCCGAAGGGTTCGGATCGGATCGGGGGGCGGAACCACCCGAGGGCGCCTCTAAAGGCTCGGACCTCGGCTCGGGTAGACCGGGCCGTGGAGGAGGAGAGAAGCGCCCAGGTACATGTCTGTACCTGGTATAGAGCGCGTGTGAACCGGTTCTTCGTACCCTTATTCTACGAGTACGGTGTTTTGGACCTAAGCTAGTGTGCATGTTTAGTGTATTCTGTAAATGTGTAGTGACATTTAGAGGATCGTTTATTGAAGAAAGGAGAATGACCAAAACCAGGCTATTTTTTTCTTACATTATAAAGCATTTATGCATCAAAAAAAAAATCTCCTAAATTATGGTATTTATTATTTAAAAAATTGTGGTATTTATTATTTAAAAATTCAGTATAAAAAATGCGGGGTTTCAAAACTATTAAGTATAAATAAATGCTGAACTGATTATTAAAGTGAATATGATCATAGACCAGGGTCTTTTATATGGTCTGATAAACAATCTTTTCTTGTTTCTAAATAAAACATTGAAGCATTATTTTCTTTGGTCTGTGTATAAAATCATCGATGCTATAACATCGATTGCCTCGAATAATATTATTGTTTCTATTTTCGATCAAGTTACTCCTTAAGTTACTCTATTCTAGTACTCATACTTATTTCTTAAAGATGCATTAGTTAAGTAAATAAGTAAGTACTTAAGAAAGCATTTCAATAAATTAATAATGAAAATACTGATATATTACGACCTATTTTAAATAAATATTTTTTGACAAATTGACCCGTCCCGCGCTGTAGGTATAATTAGCGGGTCACCTTACGTACGACCGTGCGTACGTATTATTAAGGCGCGCGAGGGTTTAATACAGTTGTCATAACCTCAAAATACCTGCTAAAAATAAAGATTGCTACAAATTCCCGCTTAAAATTAAACTGATTTTTTTTCAATGTATTTTATAAATATTTTGTCTCTTTTACTCTAATTTGAAATTACGTTTACATGACAGGAACAAAACACTGAATAACTAGTCGCAGCTTATTTTTTGTGTAAGACCCTAACGATATAACTTATTAAACTAATGATAATTAAAGTTAATAACTCTAATTAGAAGTTTTATATAAAGGTCGTGCCTAAAAATTTACTGTAAAAAGAAAACCTTATTTTTATTAGATCAAAGAAAGATTTTTGCAAAATTGTTTTTAAAATGTTCCAATCAAAACTCGTAGTCTAAACAAAAAGTGTTCGAAAGTATTTTTTAACTTAGATTTTATTGTTAAAGTGAGTTTAAAATGAAACTGACGTAGAAGATGGCATCTAAACGTTGCAGGTCGGTAATTTTAAAAGAATATATGATTTATAACGTGTCCCACAAAGATTTATATCAACTTGTACCCAACACTCGTAATTATCTCAAAAACAAGTCTTAATTGTCACCATATTTATGTCGTGTATCTGCACAATTATCAAGTCACTTCGCTGCTGTAATGTAACTTAAATAAAAAGAAATAATGTAACTTAAAGATAAGAAGAAATGTTGAAACAAGGTGTAAGTTTAATAATGCCATTTTATCAATAAATTTAGTGTCTCTATATGAGGCAAACAAAAACAAGTATCTATAAATCCTAACCTATAATGATACTAATACATTTTGAAATAGAAATATAAAATATTTATTCAAAACCACTTAATCTAGCTATTATTAACAACATTGACCATTTTAAGCATCGCACGAGTTGAAAATTCGCGCGTAAAATACGTGAGCTTCGCCAAATTGTCGACTCACGCGTAATGCGCGCGATGCGAGCGGCAAAAATTTTGATACGGAATCGCGCGTCAAACGCTTCTTCTGGGCGCAGCAGTCGCGCGTACATGCGCGAGACAATTCGCTGCGAATTCACCCTTTCTGAACAAGGTCTAAGCATCCATGCGAATAATATTGACACGGAAAAAAAGGCAATTTCTTGGTTATTCTTTCTGTTTTAAAGCAGTCCAAAGTGAAGATGGGAGGACGACTTGACCACTTTGTTGCCGGAGTGGTATGATGTGGCTGATGATAGAGAAGAGTGGAGACGCAGAGGGGAGTCCTTTGCCCAGCAGTGGGACTCAATAAAAAATAAAAATACCTATTAAAGACACTACAGTCAGGTGCCAAAGAGGTCAATGGAATGAATTAATGAATAAGTGTTTATGTGGTAGTTTGGTACACGCAACTTTTTTGCTTTTCGTCAAAACGCTTATTTGTAATTTTGCGTTAAAACCTGACTGTTGCTGCTGTTGCAGTCAATAATTTTGTCAGCTAGTTCTGATTTGACTTGACAGGCCAGAAGACCTAGAAAAGACCTGCCATTAGTTTAAATTAAATTAAAAGCGATCTTTGTTTTTTTTGTTTCAAAATCTATATTATAATAATCGAAGTAAAAAAAAAACTTAGTACAAAGTAGGTCTTTCAATAAAAAAATGTTTGATTAAATGAATAATTGTAGCAAATAATCATTTTCCAATTTATATTCCATCCTCTACATTCAAAATGTGTAGCTGACGGCCTAGTGTTAATTATTTTTGACATTCGATCACGTTCACGAGAACTTATATGGCAAAAATTTTAATTCTTCTCGTTTATCGCCAGGAGGCGCTGCTTCAGTGCCATACTAATCTTCGTTTTCGTAAACGTAATCGAATGAATACGAATAGCAAACAAAACTCACACTAGTCACCCCGAAGCTCTCAGGAATCTAAATACACTAAATCACGACATTTATACGCCTAGCCAAAACAAATTCAAACTGAAAAGTGAATAGTAACATTACTATGTCGTCACTGACAGAATCCATACAGGCATTGTAACATTTTAATTAGGTACCTACTATACACATAATTGTACCTTAATACTCAATTCAAACCAAAATTACTATACAATAAGACAACTTAGTACACGTATTGTTAAGCCTCTGTTCTTGACAAAGCTGCCTTCACTTTAACATGAACGCGTGCTCACACCTTGACACAAACTAAGGAGACTGCAGAAAGTAAGCTTCATATAAAGGCGCACGAGCATTGCCCACATAGACAACAACTCCGCGCCGACTTTACCACGGCGCGGCGCCGGCGTGCACTCTGATTGAATAACGCCAACAACGTCGCCAAACCAATAGCCGGACAGACCAGCCAGTTTGGCCGGACAGTTTGGGTAAAAAGGCCGGACGCCCTACGTTATTGAGGATTTTGTGTCTCAGTATTTAATAGTTACGACAAAAAAAATTGTATTCTTGATTATTACCATAAATCTTGTTAAATTCTAATAAAATATAAATAAAATCAAATGCCAAATCAGTTAAGTACTTTATTAAGTCAAAGTCAAATAAAGTAATCAGTCAAAAAAAGTTAAAGCCTAACAAAAGTCGGTCAAGCCGGACGCCGTTTATTTTGGCCGGACACGCTATCAAAAAGCCTATGTCCGGCTTTATCCGGACGCCTGGCAACGCTAGTCGCCTCCCATCCACGGGAGGCGACCGTTCTGTCAGCCTATGTAGCTCTTCAAAGGCTATAGTCAACACCAGGGGGTGTTTAGTCAGTAGGAGTCTGAGGCAGGCTAGCTCAGGTTGCTAGTTTTAGCAGATGGGTGCCATGCAATGGGTCTCTGTGTGAGTTGCTCGAGCGCAGTATTAAGCTAACCTTCTGGGCTCTATTTATTTTGTGCCTTCAACCACAAAGGGCGTAGGTTCTCGTGACCCACACCTTATGGCAAAAAAGCCTTCTGAAAAGACCTGTGAACGCGCCAATTGAGGATATCAGCAAGTTAATAACAGTTTGGGAACAATAAGGGCTTGCGTCTGCGCAGTCAGCCTTTATACTTTTAATAGCAACGATTCTTATATAGTTTTTGTTTTCGAGTGTGCTTTATACTATTATGTAGTTAATGGAGAGCTAAATTAAAAGTTGCTAGTTGCTACTATGTAAGGTTGTAGAAGAGTGCGGTGGCGTAGTGACTTAAGCTTTTGGGTTGCGATCTTTTCGCAATTCCCACTGTTTATATGAAAAGGCAGAGTCCAGCAGTGGTACGTTTATATATGTTAGGTTAGGTTAGCTAAGGCAAATTTTTTAATAAAAAAATTTTTTGAGAGTTTTCTTTTGGCTTTTGACGGTTTTTTTAGCGCCAGCAGATTTTTTTGGGGGCGACGAGATACTTACAACATGAAGACCGGCGGAATTCGTAGGTACTGCTTTGACAGTTTCCATGACAACAAAACAAACAAATCATTCGTCCGCTTAAGAACACCCGTATCACATGATGGATCCCTATAGCAACGCCACCTACCGGGTCCAATTGTAAATCTAAACCATTCTCGAATCCACTTGAACACACACAAAAAATTTCATCCAAATCGGTCCAACCGTTTAGAAGGAGTTCAATAACATACACACGCACAGAAGATTTATATATACATATAAAAATAAAGATATATAGATTATGGTTCTTGTTTACTTTTACAATGAATATATTGAATGAAATACCGATAATATATTATCAGCATTTCATTCAAGTTTCATTCTCATAATATGACAAATACGAAATATAACTACAGTTATATTTACAATTTATTATTTATTTATTTATTTATTCATTTTAATTACAATATATTTAAATTTTGAAGAATTCTATGATAGATATACTTATGTATAGTTACCTACTATATCTGTATTGTGTATAAAACGTGTATTGTCATTGCGTTTCGTTTCCAATTCAGTGGCCGCAATGAGAATGAGCAATCAAAGGCCCTTTAAAGCACCTTACTAATCGCAACCACTTGAGCATGAGATTAAAGTGATCACTCAGGTAATCTTCGTATAATGTTTGTGCACACAGTAAGTGATACAATGGAAAATAGAAAATTCAATAGAAGTTAGTTAGAATATTTTATTTTTATTAAAATTGGCTTGGGAAATGCTATCTTACACACAGATTATTAAATACTACATGATATAGGCGATAGCATACCTAATCAAAAGTGCAACTGACCCGGTGTGTCAGAGGGAGGTTCAAATCGCGCTCGTGATTCCAGAAACTATTATAATATCGAAATTTAAATTATTTTAAGCTGAAAACTGTTTTAAATAACACTGCAACTCCTATAAATTATGTAACAGAACCCTATTTTTTGGAATATTGTAATTAAAAAAAATAACTGGTTCAAAAGTTTAGTTCGTTTTAATTTCACGCTAGACATATAATATTAACAAAGAAGAGTATTATCAAAAAATAAGGTGACCCAGAAGGCAAGATACCGCGCGCCGCCGCTCAGATCACTGATACACGGATCTATGAACAGCTCGAAACAGTCCGAGCGCAGATCTATGAGTGCGTTGCTCGAGCAGGGCTTGATACCGGTACCAAAAATACCGGTATTTTTGGTACCGGTATCTAGCCCTGGCGCCACCCCGGACTCGATTACTATATTCTTTCGCTCAATGGTCAATACCTGTATAATCCATACCGGTACCAACTCGAGTATCGATACTGTATCAAGTTAATTGGAACCGGTATCTGTAAAGGACCGGTATATTAATACCGTTACTAACTAAAGTACCGGTACTATATCAAGGTCTGTATTACCGGTATCTAAAAATACCGGTATTCCAAGCTCTGTGCTCGAGCGCCTTTTTATGAAGCTAACTATCTGCAGATGTGGTAAGTATTATCTTTTGTAGTCTAATGTACAGTCGTGACCCAGAACCCAAATTGAATTCTCAGTCCGTCTTTCCCTTAACCAGACGAGTTAAAGAGTATTTACTCTCTCCACATTGTTGAGGTGGAAAGACCAGGTGCCATATGCCATAACAATATCTCTACCGACAATAGCGAATTAAACTTCAACACCGTGTTAAAATTACAACTTTCACTCAAATTGCTTTAAAAATATGGGTAAATATGCCTTTTGTACTTTTGTTGGGAAACAGCTCTTTTTTTAAACAATCTTGAATTCTCGATGCTCTCATGTTCTTTAAGCGAAATTTAAACAAAAATAAATTCGCCGCTTTAGAATCGGAATACACATTTGATTCCGGTATAAGTGGTAGAGTGACACATTTAAAAAAAAACTATTTTACGGGTAAGAACAGTGCCTTAATCTCATCTGATGTTAAGGATATGGAGGAGAAAGCGCCCTTCACCCGGGATCCTCAATTACTGAGGGACTGGCTATCTTATCTCTAGCTGCTGGAACACAACAATGCTATGGTGGTGGTACTAACTAGCCAGGCGGACAAACAAGCTCTACCATAAACCAAACCGAGTACACAAAGATGTACCCTCCGCTGGGAATCAAAAAAGAGTGGAATGCGCTACCTGGTCACGTGTTCCCTGTTCACTACGACCTGGGTCTCTTCAAAGCAAGAGTGAATAGGCATTTCCTGTCTAAGCATGTATCACCTTAGGCCACATCCCGCTCACCAAAAGGCAGGTTGGTGGCCAAATGATTAGACAGTTAGCTTTAAAAAAAAAAAAAAATCGAACCGGGGACCTCTTGGCCTGATACCTGTGTGGTCTTATCCAATAGATCACATACAGAGGAAGTTAAAACTACTCATCTGTACAATAATAATTAAGGTTAGCATAAATAGTAATGTTCTTTCTAACGGGTAACACAAGTAGTGGGGACACCTTGGGGCGTAGACAAAGTAACATTATACAAACGATAGCGAAGTTAGAAAACAATAAATGTATGGAATTGACATGACGTTGACCACGTGATTTAGCGCGGCTTATGTCAATCCCTGTGTGGTGCCGGGGATAAAGAATTGCACCACCCCATCTCTTCCCGTGGGTGTCGTAAAAGCCGACTAAGGGACCATTCCAGAGGATGGGCAGCAGCATCTCTCTGAGGTTACCCTCAACCTACAGCGATCGTCAACCCGCCTGCCAAGCGTGGCGATTATGGCAAATCCCCTCATGTATCCTTATGTATCCTTGGGGGAGGCCTTTGTCCGGCAGTGGACGTCTTTTGGCTGAGATGATGATGTCAATCCCATACATTTTGTTCTTTTCAAACATCGCTATCGTTTTTGTAATGTTACTTTGACTAAGGGGGCTTGTCGTATTGCACTGTCCCTAGCTCCCTGACGAAATACTTAACTTTTCTGACACTCTCTCGTAATGCGTAAATAGCAGTTTGAACTTTATCAAGCCGCTTGGATAGAATACCTGTTGAAGTACATCCTTATTAATTTAGTCAAGAGACAAAATTAACTTTAAGTTACTTGTTACTCGGCTCGAATTAGCATAACATTTTCTGAACCTGCCTTAAAAACTAGCATTTGAAATGTCAGTTTTCTTGTAACATGGGTCAACATTCAAATTCCGCGACCGCACTGTTGTGCCAAAGAATAGACTTTGTAAAACATTATGGTTGGAATAAATATTGTGTACTTATAAAAACGGAACCCCTACACGCATAGTCTATTAATGTATTAATAGGCGCATGCAGGTTACGTTTATCGAGCTTTAATTCCACCTCACCGTATAAAAAGCAGCACACACTGTATAATGTCTTTATCTAATTGTGTACGTACACATCATCGTTTCCGTGCCCGCATTTACTAGTCTGAGAACGGCCAGGTGCCCCAAGAGACGGCAATCCATAGCCAACCGCTCGTTAGCATCCAACGACAATATAAATAAACCAACCATAGACAATCTGTTGTCAATTGTCAACCCTCAAATGACACGGTTGACAGCGAATTATTATTTATCATCTTATTGGGGTCGACGTAACCCCTGCGGACAGACAGACCAATGAAATGTAACAAAGGGAAAACGGGTTGCGCAAGATTGTAGCAACATTTTTATTGGTACTTTGTGCTGCGTATGAATAATTGATTGGAGGGTTGGGTGAGGGTTCGAGCTCGATTTGTTGCGATTGTGTTATTACGCGGTCAATATTTACAGTTTAATATTCAAAGTCACGACGAACGGACGGTTAGTAATGTACGTCATGTGGATATGATAATTTGTCGTTTAGTACGTTCTTGCAATTTAATGTAATACATTGATTGAACTGTCACAATGCTTTCAATTTGTGAGCTGTTTGTTACTTGTTCTGCAATTTCAATGGATACAGTAGCCTCACAGTAACACAAAAGTTCAATAACTTGTATTTTTGAAACTAGTGATTTTAAAACACATGCTTTGTTATTGTTGACGCCCAAATAAATAAATATAAAAGAATAAAAATCTATTTTGATTAACGTCAGCTTTAGCGGGTTAAAAGTCACCAGTGTGTTCACGGGTTAAAAGTTACCAGTATGTTCACAGGTTCAAAAATGTAAAATAAGGAAAAATATGAAAATAGGAGGTCCCTTTTTTCCCTTTTTTCACGCATTTCCGTTTCCATAACACCTACGCAAGAACTTAAAAATACGTTTTCAACGCTCACCGATTCTTCGATATAAACTATGTTCTTCAATATATATTATTTTACATTCTTCTTCTTCTGGTCTTCAATGTATGCATCATTTAAAAAAGAAAGAGTTTAGTTCACAACGAGTACCTACTGTCAGCATCTAAAATACCTTTAACGTGCTTTCAACACACATTCCTACGTAATTTAATTACTAAGTCGACAAATAGATAATTTTTTGCACATACCTGACGAACCTGCTTGTACTGTTCTTCAAAACTCCAACCCGCCGCACTGCCTTCAGACGAAGATGACGACGCGGAACCCGCAGGCTGCGCAGGCGGCGGGGGCGCCGGGGCTAGGAACGCGGGGGGCGCGTATGGGAACCCCCCCGTTGGCCCCGCTCCTGCCAGCGCGAACACGCTGCTGGGCGTAGAAAGGGGAGCTCCTTGGGCCAGCGACGCTAGAGACGAAAGGTGCGGGTGCAGCGACGATTTCAGTGACTCGAAGTCGTCGCGGACCTGGAAGATGTTTGGGCTTTAATTTGCTTGTCGTAATCATATGTTAACCCCAAAGGGCTCAGTAATGGTTGGTCGCAGGGCGTTACACTTTAGCTTGTAGTCAGTGGTGCTATTGCAGTGCTAATGCAACGATTTATCATGTCTCCACCAGAGTGCGTAGTTATTATAAAAATTGTTAATGAATCAACACAGATAACTGATGTTTCTAATATTGTCAGCTTCTCGTCAAACTTTACGGTACACTTATTCATTATCAGATATACATGATGTGATTGAGATTTTTAAATAAAGAATTTATTTTCACTGACTATTATCATTCGAAGGTTACAAAGCCTGTTAAAAGAAATTTTGTCCTGTAAATAGACATCAGCCTTGTACCTACCTCATTTTTTTAAACTACTAGTATGTTTTGTTATGTTACTGTCTGTGTACTAATAATTCTTACTTTCAGTTCCCGCTCATGAGGTCTTGGCGAATTCCTCTGATGGTGACTCAACTGGTGGTTGTTCAAAGACGGGTGTGTCACCACTGGGTGGTGGGTCATGCTGTGCTGGTGCAGCGGCGGCGGGTGGGGCTGGTGTGGGGGGTGGGCCGGGAGGGCCGGGTGGGCTGGTGTGGGTGGGTGCGCGAGTGGCGCGGGGGCATCTCGGCCCACCCCTTCGTCGGAACTCTCGCAGGACTGTTCGCCTGAAGACTCGCCTTCGGACCGCGCGGACTGAAAAGAAAACCTTATTAGTAATTAAGATCAAAGTGTGGAGAGGCAGGCAACTTGTGGGTCGCCAAGGTGAATAAGCTCACCTTATGGAATTGTTCATGGATGGGGTCACTTATTGGCTACAAAGAACTGTACCGCTGTGTTTAGTATAGAGAGTATAATGAAAGATGCAGATCGACCGAGCCGGGAAGCCTATACTGTCGCGAACGAAAATATTTGGTAAATCATTTCTTTGTCGCACCACTCAAAAACTGATGCTTTTCCAGCACACGTATACAACAAGTTATTTCTTTGTTATATTTTAGCATAAAACCATCTCTTACATGCCTATCATCATCATCATCATCAGCTAATTTTATGTCCCCACTGCTGGGGCCCGTCCTGCTTATCCTTCCCTATAGATGGATAGGGAGAACGGGCCATAAACAAACAACTACGCGGGCCCAGTGCGGATTGGTGGTTATTAACGACTGCTAATGCAGCCGGGACCAACGGTTTTACGTGCCTTCCGAGCACGGACGAGCTCGAGATGATACATTGACATGCTATAGCAATTTAAATCAAATGCTTTAAAATGATAAAAGCGAAACATCTTTTCTTGATCTACATACATAAAAAAATTGACATCTATAAAACAAAATATAATATAATAATAAAACATAATAGAAAATTGCGATGATAACATAACACAATAAATATTCTGGAAATTACTGTAAAGAAAATTACAAATTCAACTTTGTTGTGTTAATAGAAACTCTAATATCATGTCAACACAGTCGTGTTTACACTGTCGATAACGCAAAGCAATTACGTGACAACTTTATATTAAGTGCATTAAAAAAAACTAAATGATTTGTTAGCAAAGTCATTAAACATAACACAACCTTCAGCTATGAATAATCACAGCGTGGCGAGATCTACTTCGATTAATAACTCAATAACAAATACATTGTAATCATTCATAATTAGTTCCGACTATGTTCTACCATCGATTTGCCTTCCATCTACCTACTAGTGTTTACTTTTCAAAGTATTACAATATATTAAATGTAATTTGCTCTGTGGTTTTGCAATGCTCTCGAAACCTATAAACCGCCCGAGGAATTCAATTATTAATGTAATGAATGTAGGTATTATGAATTCACTTTGTTGTACGAAGAATCCATTGACATATGGTGGTACCACATTCTTGTGTCCTCGGGGGTATATTAAAGTAACGGAATAACCTGCTCATGTATCTCGCTTTGAGCATTATACAAAAGTATTTTTGATTTCAGTGTTTCAAGGAACTTAGCAAAGATTAGATATTTCATCATGCATTTGCAGCCCTTTGCATGAGTCCGTCTCTTAAAAAGACTGAATTGTTGATTCTTGTTAAAATTTATTTGTAACACTACCGTTGCGTTCCGTTTTACGCAAAACTTCATTTTACACACATTATTTTATCTGAATATCCGCAACTATAAAATAATATAAAGCGTTTCGTTTCAACAGAAACGCTGCATCGCCTAAACCGGTTGGGAAATCCGAAGTTGGTCCCTTTTAAAGGTTCCATCGGAAGCGGGCACGGCGCAATCAAATCGTTGGTCGAAATAAGCGCTTTTCGCGCCGACCCGCCCGCAGCCCTCAATTACGACATTAAAATTATTATTTTATTTCCATTTTTATTTATTATTCGCATTATTATATTGTGTGGAGTTATTATCGGTAAAATGTTTCGTTCGGATAAACGCTCGCGCGGGGCGACACGCAACCCGCCGTCAATGCATCGGCGGTTAGGGTACCGCTCGCTATCTATGCAATAGATATACAATAATGTTAATGGTTATTAATATTTTTTGTTGCAAATTTTTATTGCAAACAAATTACAATTTTAAGAAAGACAAAGTGTTGAAAAATATTTAACGAGCGTGATTCAGGTAAGGTGCACTACCATATATCTATGCTATAGAGATTTGATTGATGATTGATGTTATTTTGCAACACTCTTGACTTTTTTCAAATATGAAATCGATGTTTTTTAGTCCTATGTTAGAGTGATTTTTTAATCGAGTGTAACATAAGCTGTAAATAGCTGCTAAAAAAAGGTGAACTGCTGTGTGAAGTTACTACCTACGCGTTAATTATCTCAATATTGTACTTGATTTCAATAATAGAGGCCTTTGTCCAGTATATAGACTATACAAGCATTCTAGGTGTCTCTTTGAACATATTTCAAAGTAGGTACCCTCAATCGACGCGGTCCTACATTTTGACAGGTCACCGAAATCGAAAGAGCTAATCAAAACTTAGCTAGCTTTTATATTTCAACGCCTCCATCTTATTTGTTATCAATCCTCTCCATCCGTAGGTTGCCTGGAAGATATCGCTTTTAATGACAAGGCCGCCCTTTGTACGACTCCAAGTTTAATTTTAATTTCTTTGTTAACTGTATGTGTTTTTTTTACGTGTGCAATAATGTATTTCATTCTATTATATTCTACCTTACATACCTATTTAAAATACTTCAGGGTGCCTAGTGTGAGTTTCGATTACTATGGATAGTAATAAAAACGATGGATTCGATTACGTTTACAAAAACGAAAATTAGTATACCATTTTAGCAGCGCCTCCTACCGACAAAAGAAAAGAGTTAAAATTTTGCCATACAAATTCTCGTTTTCGTTAACGTGATCGAATTTACCTACGGAACACTAGACGACTAAACACGCCTCGGTTTGACGTTTCATTTGCCACACTTTCTCATGGTTCCAGACTGCTACTGGATTCCAATAGCTTTTTATTCGTTTTAAATCAATTTTAATGTTGCCGCAATTTAACTTAAACGCTTTATCGATAAAATGGTCCACTTAATATTTATTCGAGTTCGTCTACCTTGGCTCGTAGGCCAAATGAGATATGGCAAAGAAGCTGATTAAAACCTTAACTCATGCATTCACAACTTGTGTTCATGGCCGTCTTTAGCGTATTGGAGGCCCTGGGCACTTACGAATAAGGGTCCTTATGCTACGCTAGATTTTAGTAAAACAGGCAAAAGGAGTAGATAAGCAAAACCCTAGATTTATTCAATTGGTATTTTTATTTATTTGCAGCCAGATAGAGTTGCCAGTGTTAGGCTCCTGGTTTATTTGAATTAAAAAGTCATAAGTTAGTAATTCTTGTTACGCAAAACAAATATATTTATCGGTAATATCGATTATTGGTTAGTGATCTGGCAGGGAAAAGGGGGCCCCATCGAATGCGGGGCCCTAGGCACTTGCCCAGAGTGACCAATGGTAAAGAAGGGCCTGCTTGTATTAACTTCAGCTTTAGCTCTATCATAATTTAGTTGTAAATAAAAATAGTACCTGTAATTGTTATATTTGTATGTAGTGTCTGGCTCATTTTCTTTCGAACTTGTTAACGTAAACAAAAATGTATAGCTATGACATTGAAGCAGCACCTTCCGAGTCTCTAGTGTTAGTTTTATTTATCATTCGGTGTTCTCAACGTAAACCACAGCAAAAACAAATATTTTAATGGTTTTTAAAGCAACATCTCCTGGTGACAAAAAAAAAACAGTTAAATTTTATCTATAAAAATCGCATTTTCGTTTAATGAATTCAAATCTATTTTAATATTATAAAGAGGAAACCTTTGTATTTCTGTATGTATGTTTGTTTGCAACGAATAAACTCAAAAACTACTGGACCGATTTAAAAAATTATTTCACCATTAGAATGCTACATTAGCGCTGAGTAACATAGGCTATATTTAAAAAATATATTAAGTAAAATATTAAAAACGACAATATAATTTTCCAATACAAAATGATTTGTTTGTTTTGTTGATAAGTATATATTTAACTCAATGATGGAAACTGTCACAGCGCGGTCCGAACCCGCCGGGTTAGCTACAAGGTGAGGCAAAAGTAATCAACCCTATTGGAAGACGCTATAATTTTTTCAAATGGCGTCAAATGTTTTGACATATTTGAAGTAAACAGATGTAAAATACATGTCGACAAGCCATGAATCGCTATACTCCTCAAGAACGCGGAATAATTGTAACCGACATTTTGAAGCAAGCATTTCCAGGTCGCCTAATCTCTCGTTTTGTCGATTTGCACTGGCCGCCAAGATCGCCCGATTTGACCGTACCAGACTTCTTTTTGTGGGGGTTTTGAAGTTTCGTGTTTACGTGAACAAGCCTCAGATTCTGGAAGCCTTTAAGGACAACATCTGATACGAATGCGCGAACCTATCGCCTGGAAGTTCCGGCAAAAGTGATGAAAAATGCCATAAAAAGGGCCCGTATGGTCATCAATGCTGGCGGCGACCTCTTGTGTGATATCATCTTCTCGACTTGATGGGAAAAATCCTAATGAATTAAATTTAAATAATCCACAAACAGAACCAAAGTTTTTTCATTTGTAAAAAAATTACAGCCAAAGAACATCGGATGATTACTTTTGCCTCACCTGTAGATAGACACCCTAGTCACCCCTAGTGAAAAGCTAGTTTAAATTTTATTATACGAATTTTTGTTTTCATTGACGTGATTGATTGCTAAAAATAAAACTGCCTATATAGTGCATTAGACACCGTGTATCATATATGTCTTAAGTTTGTTTAGTGTACTGGCCAGTTTGGTGACCAATAAAAAAGAGATACACGATAAAAAAGCGCCATTATATTATCGTCACACGACGAACAGTAAAAACCAACAACTACTTACCGATAAGTGGGATAACGTTTGCACAACTAGAGCCTAATTCCAAAACAAACGGAATCGCATAGAGCTCGCTACTGCTTGAAAATATGCCGCGTGATTTTATAATATAACATTAACTGTAATTCGTTTAGTGGGACGATGAAAAGGTACTGCTAGGGTTGACAACTCTGTGCCGACTGTGTACGTCACTTCCTATGATGAAGTGCGTTCGCCAACAGAGACCGGTGGAAAAGGCTTGCAGGGGCAGCAACTACTTACTGCGAGCACGAGGGACGACCCTACATTGACCACGACCACTCTGTCAAGAGTGACCGATTAAGAAGAAGGGTTGACAAGTTTTTAGACTTTAGCCGCAGGCTTATTACCGAAAATAGCGACCAGTTGCTAATTGCACAATGGCAACGCGACTGCTAGGTACAGAGGGTTTGTCAAGAGAGGAGTTATCAAGTTTAAGTCCGGTTAAATATGGCGTCGAGTCCGGCTTTTGAATTTTAGGATCTGGTAACTCTAGGTACTGCGGATATTGAACGTGTCAACAGATCTGACCGGACGTCGCGAGCGGAATGTTTTCCAATAAACCCAGTAGATACAGCGTAAACAAAACACTACGCTACGGGGGTGTAGGTAGGGTTGCTTTGGCAATTCTCCCGGATTGCCCGGGAGACTCCAGGAATAATGCTCAACCTCCCGAGCTTCCGAAATGCAATAATTTCTCTTTCTGATTTTATTAAAAATTTGCCATTAACAAATGTGTGAAATGTCAGTTTACGCGGTGTCATTGCGAAATCGGATCAGAACTTGAATTTCATTCAACATCTATTGGGTTGATTCTTTCCAGAGTTGGCAACCCTAGGCGTAACAAAGTAGTGTAAGCAAAAAAAGCTATGCTAAAAGATTCAATAACTGGCGTGTTTTGATAGACCTTTTATTTAAACACGGCATTGAAAGCAAAAGTGAGGGGCAACGTCGGCAGGATAGTTGGTCTTGCTGCCGACTCGCTTATTATTTGGACAAACAAGGAGTGAACTTGATGCGTTCTCAGAAGTGCCCGGGCTTCGCCCCGATACGAGCGGGACGCACCGTTGATTAACGCCTCCAACTAACCCGAAATACACGAGAAATGTAAATCCTAAGCTAACATTAATTAGATTCATATTGAAGAATCAGATTTACCGCTACTAATAGCAACGGAGTTATATTTAAAGGTATTATACTTACTTTATATATGAATGAGAATGATAATGGAAATCATCAACTAATCAATCAATTGAAAATTTTCAATTGTAAATCTATTAAATTGAATATTGTATGATTTGGTAACAACATAATTTTTTTTGTAAATGTCGTTAGGTACTTCTATTAAAGCTGTGGAGTTTTGAATAGATGGTAGGAAATAATGTTTGGACGGTTCAATAGCACTTTTCCTTGTCTATTTAAATAAATAAAAAATTACTTTGACTTTGACTTATCATAAGCCGGTAAACAGTTCACTGCTTGGTATAGGCAGAAGCCTTGACGACCTCCTTGGTCGAGTGGCTTGCACACCAGTTTTCATGGTGTCGCCATCTCTGAGGTCCCGGGTTCGATCCCCGGTCGGATCACTTTAGAAATTATTGTTTTTCTAAATTGTCTCGGGTCTGGGTGTATGTATAATAAGTATGTATTTAAGTATTTTAAGTATGTTTATCCGTTGTCTAGTAACCATTTAACGAGTTTCATAACGAAGCTTCTCTTGGGCTAGATAATTGGTGTGAGTGTAGGAAAGTATTTATTTATTTATTTATTTTATTTTATATCGTGCTCAGTGACGTGCATTTGGAGAGCCTATAATGTTCGCCACTGAGCCCGATCTTCGGCTCTTCTCTATTTTAATATAGAAATGCTAATTAAACAGTTATATCGGCGATATCTCATGAACTGAGTTTTTAATGCATTATAAGTTTATAACATATACATCTAATATCTGCACGTAGTGTTACATTACGAGGTACACACGGATAATGTATCTTATATCCTTACTAAGTATCACATAATAAGATACACAAGGATTATATATCTTATGTAAGTATGTACCAATATCTTATATCCGCACTGAGTATCACATAATAAGATGCTCAAGGATTAGAAATTATACAACCCGTCACGTGCCATATTGCATATGTATTATATCTTATGACTATATCTTATATTTTTACAAAGTATCACGAAAATAATATGCACAAGGAACTCTCTATAAATGGCATGATACCGACAAACGTAGACACATCTTTGCACAATGTAACGTTTGTGATAGAAATCATAATCGTGCCGGTGCTAGTGTATTTTATGAGGCGAAATCAAATAGAAACTTGTAATGAAAGATGTCGTGGACGCGACGACTTGTTTGGTATGCAAAGCAAATACGAGCGGCAATAAAATATTGAGCATTAAGTTGTTAATGCCGATGGAGATATCGAGTGTGAAACTGTCGAGTGAAAATATCTTTTGTGGAGGCTGCGTTGATTGCAAGCGTTATTGGAAAAATAAACAATATCTATAATATACACTTTTAATTTAACCTGCCGTCTGCTGTGAATACAGACACAATAGATTTTTTATTTGTTTGTAGGACGGATCTGGCACTATGCAAACTTAAACTTTGGCTTTCCATTTTAATCAAAGGTTTATAACGGGGATAAATACAAACCACTTTTAAGTAGTTAAAAGTAGTACATTTAAGTCTGAAACCTTTGAATGTCTATAGTATGAATATGTGAAGAAAAACCTTTGTACTTTTATAAACATATCGCGCGCACGGAATAATAGTTTGACGTATATTTTGTGCTTTACGAGACCACCAGTTGTTATTAATTTATAACAACTTTTATATGTAGTGTTCGCATATACTTTAGAAAACAATATAATATTATTATCATTCATATTTATAGTGTTGCATATACTTTGTGGCATTTTAGAATGTAAATTTAATAACAATAAAAAAACATAGGTATAACTTTTTAACGCTGTTTCGTAGTTATATTTAATAACTTGAAGCAAGCATAGTGTAATCTAAAGAACTTATTATTGCAATAAAACATATTGAACTACAAATATTAGCATGAACCTACTTTGCGGGCTGTTTGTTTTCTTTATGGTAACATTTTTCTGTGAGTTGTTAGTTCCTAATTGCACCTGACCCGGTATTTAAAAAGTAGCAAGTTCGAATTCCGCTCTTTAATTTTTATTTGATTTTTCCGAATTGTTATTTTGCGTAAATTTTAAATGATTCTATCTTTCGGTAGGTACATTTCTTTCGCCTGAACCAATTTGACCAAATGCGTGAACATTTCTGAAGTTGACTTTATGCTTTGCAATTCTCAAGCGCAAGCAATGTAATTGCGTTGCCCGCTCTCCCGCCCCCACACTCCCTGGAACATTTATTAGCAGGATCCGTCACGAGGCGCTTTGTCCACACATTAGCAGAGTTAGCGCCCGGAAGACTACCTGCCTACCCCCCTATTTACCCAAACACATACTGGACTACGTATTTACTCAGATATCTAAATATATCTGCACTCTCGAGCCCATTGCGACATCCATTTGTGCAACGCATTGTCGAAGGGAAATCTGCCGTTGTATTTGCGTAATATTTCGAGGGAATTGTTGATTGTACAATATGTTTTATACCAATAAGTTGTAAAACCGACCGCCGCCTGTGGTATTTAGCAAATCGCTTCCCCGTCTTACTTAGTTGTGTTGGCACAGACGTTTATTGCTATTCCGTCTGCGATTTTATTCTTGGGACAGTAATTGCATGAATCGGGCACGCACAATGGTTTGATGGCTACCTTTGTATGGCGGAATAAATGTGTACAATGCAAACATGTCTCGGACCGCGGCGGCCGGTCCGAGACGCCGAGCGAGTGACAATGTTGCCGGCCACGGCCGCGGCAACATTAACATTAGCGAACGTAAAATAGCCGCCAATAAGCCGCAGCACGCATCGAACCGTCGACAAAGCAACAGGTTCTTGCCTCGGCAAACACGCCGTGTTTACATTACGATCCTGGCTTCATTTAATAATTCTCGGGAACTAAAAGCCTTTGAACATTTCATCAGATGACCCTCGCTGTTTGCACACACTCCTGCCTCGAGATGCTAATGTGGACACAAGGACCTGTATCGCCGATCGGCCTCCGATGCTTTTATTGTTGGCTCCGACTTCTTCTATTTCACTGTTCGATCTCCAACGATATCTTGTGCAAACATACCATCCGATTTCTTTTTATTTGCGTTCTCAACCACTTTTTGTTTCCGAGTCGAGTTCAATTTATAATTGGTATTAGGGATTGTCTTCTTTGAAAGAATAGAGCAGCGTACAACAATGGGGCCGGGTAATACTAGTGGCAATAGTACGTGAGGAAGGTTTTACTGCTGTTCGGAATGAGCTAAGTATTTGAGCAAAACAAAAGGTGATAAGACGAGGTAAATAACCCGACCCATTGACGGCGGGCGTGACGCCGCGCGGACGCGGCTGAATGCTATACTAGCGCTCGCAGCTGTTTCACGCTTTGACTGGTCCACTGAAAGTATTTTCAGCGGCGGCCATTTAGCGCTGACAGCACATGATGAGCGCGGCTATTAGACCGCTGCTTGCCTCACCGCGATTGCTGTATTGGCTGTATCTACACAAACAGAGGCCGATTGCGACGCTCCGTGCTTCGTATGTCTCATTTCTGAACTCGCAGGTTACACATTTGTTCCACCGGTTTCTAATAGATTTCCATTTAAAACCGTACAATTCTTTAGAATTTGAAATCATTCGGTCGTTTAATTTTATTCAAAATACCGCAACGAGCGGTAAGTAAAAAGAGATCGTGTCACTTATTGTGATGATAATTATTTTAGAAAACAAAAACTAGAAAGCGGTCGCTCGGAGATGCCTATCTGTTAATTATTGTCACCGAAATGGCGCTCGTTATTGTGGACGACTCAAAATGGCGGAGTGACAAATCGCTGGGTTCCATGCGTTCCGTTTGATTGACGCGTGCCAGATTCGCCGGCAATATACCTCTTACATATTTATTTATGCGTAGAAAGCGCAAATAAAGACGAGTTTTTTTAACATTGAGATTATGAATCGATGTTTACGGAGGCGCGTGATGCAAGAGTGCGATGGGTAGGTAATTAAAAGATGGACGGGGTCAGGGCGTTAGGGAAAATCGAACAATCGATGTTTGAGACAGTTTCCTCGCGAGACGTCACTAGGTGTTAAATATTGACAGTTCCCACGACGCGGGCCGGCTCGTGCTCACACGGGCTGGCTGTATTCTTCCGCTTTTCACACAAATAGGTAATAATCGATCGTTTTATAGCGTGCCGCGTGTAGGCGAGCCGAGTTCGGGGAACCGAATGCGTTGTAACGTGTCGCCGATGGCCGCGAGGTGCTAAGTGCCCGACAAACTAGTGCGGACTCTATACAACTTCACGACTGAACTACATCGCCCTTTGACGGACCATATTATCCGTTACAAATCATTCGATATTGAGTTTTAAACGGTTGAAGTTGAGATCGAAATGCCATAAAATATTTTAAGGATGATTAATTTACCTTCTTTTATGTGTTATGAATCTACTACATTACGACTATCTAATCAGGAATCCAGAGTTTGAAAAACGTTAACAATGCTGCTGTCTGAGACGACAAAATACTTAATTGTATTTTGTCGTCTCAGACTATGTATCTAGTGCTTTCATACTAAAATAAAGCTATATACTGCGTAATAGCCATTCTGACGGTTTCTTTTCTATGTGGTACCCCCTACCACCGTCTAGTTATATACATATGTACATAACGCATGCATATATGCATATCGGCATATTGTTATCATTACCCAAAATGTATATAACGTTGTTAATCGAAATGCATTAAGGATTTCTGCTTTCGATTAACTGCGCATTCAAATCGTTCCCTTCCGTTCACTCGGCATCGGGACTCGGGTCAACAAAACACGTACACGCAAATTTCTCAAATAAACTGTGCAAGTGTTTTTTTTTTGTTATTTGCACACATCTCATGTTCCGCAAAAGTGACAAACAGCCATCATCGAATCGCCTTTGTGACGGCCCGTGTTTGCTTTGACTCACTTTTGGGGAACTCGCGGAGTCGCGAAAGTGACGTCATCACTGTTTAGTGTGACAAGGAAAACAAATAGGAGTTCGGTCATTGATTTTGATACCCTTTCTTATTGGTAGAGCCGAAAAGACCGTAGCTGTTTTGTTTTTGTTTTTTTTTATATAATTTATTCATGACCATGGATACTAGTCCTTCAGTCGAAAACTTAATTTAAAAACAATATTTTTTTTCCTGTATGATGATGATGAATGATAATAGAAATGAGAAGTGAGAAATGATATACCCTCCAACCCCTCGAGTATCCCAGTATAGATGTGGGGCTTTACTAAGTCCTCTCGGGCGGACTTCTTCGA
Source organism: Eudonia mercurella (assembly GCA_963082485.1). NCBI lineage: Eukaryota > Metazoa > Arthropoda > Insecta > Lepidoptera > Crambidae > Eudonia > Eudonia mercurella. Next base: position 6,045,781 of record OY720037.1, read on the forward strand.
GAGAATTAGAAAAGTGACGTTGCATTGTTTTGTTTCATTTACCAATACTCATGCACACTCACGAACACTTAATTAATATTCCACCATTATTTCACATTAATATTCGACATAACACAAACTTTAGAAAATAAAACAAAATCGCAGACATGACTTCACTTTCCCGCCAAGAAGTCTTGTTTGTTTGCTAACGATTAGTGTTTACATGCTTCTACCCTCTCGATTGAGATGTTCGATCTTCTGAGAGGGTAGAAAGTAGGGATTGGCGTTTTGTTGAGTCGGAGGCCTAAACCACTACGGGTCACTGAGCCAGCGGAGTATGAAAGTAAGTAAGTTTACATAAGCCTTTCTGGGGCTCAGTATCACTAGCTCCAAATGGTATGAAAAGGTATTTTTTTTGTTTTTAGAAAAAAAAATTTACGACCTCCGTAGCAGAGTGGCTTGTACGCCGGATTTTGGGCGGCGCTAACTCTATAGGTCGCGGGTTCGATTCCAGATCGGGTCAATGTTGAAAACAAACTTTTCGATATTGTGTTGGGTCTATGTGGTTGTGGTACTGTCGTTGTGTCTGATTTCCATAAAACGAGTGCTCTAGCTATTTACCTTGGTATCAGAATAATGTACCTATGTGATGTATGTGATGATCAGTGATCGGAATAGGTAGTGCAATTTTGCGGGATTTAGTGACGTTTTCTTAATATGGATATGCCTTTAAATCCCGCTTGGTAGGGATTTGTATACTGAAAATAATTAATTGATATTGTTTCTATAAATAATATTCTTGAAAATAAATGTTTAAAATGCAATCTGACTTTTCTTTATAAGTACTTGTAAACTTGGTATGATATTATAAAATCCCGAATCCCGCAAGTCTTATCCATATTAATACAACGTTTAAGGTCATTCACCCAAAATTGCACTACCTATTCCGATCACTGGTGATGATAGACTGATTTTAATGAAACTTTCTACGCTTAATGAAAATACAGAGATATTGAAAGCCAATACCCATCAATGGTTAGAGCGGGGACATGATTTCAATGATTAAGGCGTTTTTTCAGCAATGCTTCAGTGTATATGAGTAAGTATAGGCCAACTACATGTATTGACATCACGTTTTTGACCATCCTAGACAGTTGGCTACTGTAGGGAAATCTTTGTTTCAGAGAGCACGCGGCATCTGTGACAACCAACACCTGCCTGCTGAGCTTCAGCATGTCAAGCATGTACTACAGGATAATAAACTGAAAGTAAAACCGCAATAAACCAACCACAGTCGAGCGCCAACCTGCTGTACTTCCATATAGGAAAGGTGTCACTGACAAGATTGGCCATATCTTAAAGCGAGCTTCAATCAACGAGCCGCCGAAGAAGATCAACCAATTTTTACGACCTGTCAAGAGCAACATACCCCTTCAAGATGCAGGCGTGTACAAACTGGACTGCGACTATGGGCTCTCTTACATCGGGCAAACAAAGAGAAGTGTAGGAACACGCAGTAAAGAACACATAGCTGACGTCAAGCATAAGCGCGAAAATAAGTCTGCAGTATGTAAACATGCTCTATAAAGGAGCCCAACCATTACGTACATCAGATTTGATAAACCTCAAATACCCGCTAGAGAACAACGATTCATCCCTAGGATGATACGCGAGGCTATTGAAATTAAAGAAACATCCAAATTTGAATAGAGAAGATGGTTGTAATTTACCACCAGCATGAGATCCCATCATACAAAATATTAAATCCCAGCTCCAACACCATACTGCCAGACCAAAAGATACTGTAAGCTCTTTCTGCGTAAAACGAAACGCACCTGATTAAATTTAAATGAGCAAGCAATGACAAGCTACTAACTAATTATGAGACGACCAACACCTCAGTCTCCCTGTGACCACGGACCCTGCAAAGGGTTCGAAACGTCAGGATAAACATTAATTAAAAGTAATGCATAAAAATAAACGCGAGTAGAACCTTAAAAGTTGTTTCATTTCAATAGCACGTTTTTTTAAACAAAGTTGCTATTTGTTTACGAAATAGATTATGCAGCATTGTCTTTACCGATATTTGGGTTCAATAAATTTATTTGTTACCACTGACTTTGATTTCAATATATTCAACTGTTTTATAATTTTCAAAATGACATACCGCCAATCATTCACTGGAATAAATTGAGCCTAATTGACATTTGAATGCAAAGTCGAAAATTAAAACTGATAATGATATACGGAGATGCCAAACAAAACAGCATCGAATGACATCTTAACCTTCGTTTAGAAATAAAAATATACACAAATTAACATTAAAAAAATAATTAAGTTACAATTTGGCGGTCGGCTTGGAAAATATCGCTTTTAGGCTAATAGCCTAAAAGCGATATTTTCCATTTTTTTTTTGACATTTTCCAAGCCGACAGGATACATAAAGTAGTTTACACTATAAAATGTATGAAGCAAGCTAAAAAATCCAAAAAGTTATAATCGAATATAATAACGTTCGTCATCATCATCGTCCTCATCAGCTCATTTTATGTCCCCCACGAACACGAGCGAGGGGCACGAGCCTTCCCTACGGATAATAAACCACCAATCCATAAACCACCACGCGAGCCTAGTGCGGATTGGTGGTTATTTATGACTGCTAATGCAGCCGGGACCAACGGGTTTACGAGCCTTCCAAAGCACGGAGGAGCTCGAGATGAAATGTTTTGATCACCCATCCGATGACCGGCCTTTGTGAAGATTGCTTAACCTCAGCACTCGCAGACCCATTGCTCCATCAAGCTTACATAATATTTTATGTCTAAACTTTTTAGAATTTTTAAAGACCTTCTTTCTCGTAGAGTATTTTGAAGTCATTGATCTCGTTTTGCGTATATAGGTAGGTACACAATAATAAGCCTTGGTTCCTAGGAGAGTGCGGAGAAGAAGTATATGAGCTCAAGCGTCGAATACCCAGACACAATAGAATTTTAACTGTTATCGGCTACCTGCTGGTCGCTCGACGCTCAAGAGGCTATAATTTTCTACTGACCACATATGACTCTTATACACTTGATTCCCCAAGCCGTAATTACCGATATAATATAATATAGGATATTATCCCCGGAGGTTTCCTATTGGTCAAAAGTGTCTTCGAACCTTACTAGATTCTCCGGGTACCCCGAAACCCCGAGGACGCCTCAAAGGTTTAGGACTTCAGCTCAAGTTAACCGTGTCGTGGGGACGGGGTTTTTTATTTATTCTTATTTACAAGTATGTATAAGGCCTTGTTACCTAAAGCCTCTAAAATATGACAACACGCATAAATAAACAAACCTTTAAGTCGTCAAACATTGAATACTCATACAGTTATCGATTTTGAGAACAGTTAATTGTGTTTGCCTTTAAGGAATGCCTTGGCTATTGACTGTGAAGTATCCGATCGACGGAGATGCCAAACGGATGTGCTTTTCTTAGTATTTGAATAAAAGATGGCCGACTTATGTCATTTCCTTTGTGGAAAGCGATATGTGCAGGCGCAATGTCACGGTTAGAAGATAGTGCATTTACGATTATGGACCGAACCGAATTGCAGACGACTTAACTATACAGAAAATGTATTGATATTCAGAGTGCATGTTTTAGTTGTCTATTATATTAGATATATTTTTAATTTATATACTTGTTTAAACTGTTGTCAAAAATATACATTGAAAATTGATTTTTACTCAACTCACATGGCAAAAACATTCACCGCCTTTGGCCGAAAGAGATATTTAATATAAGGCACAGATTCATACATTTTAGTACGAATATCAAACAGAAATGACGTTTAAACCTTTTGTACCCTACAAACAGGAAGGTATTAGTCTCAAAAACTTTTACCAATTAAGAAGTTTACTATATGTAACAAGGCTCTTACTTCTCAGATCACAGAGTTTAAGACATGGACTTCACACTGGCTGTTTAATTCATCTCCCCCGTTACGAGTCAAAAATCAAAAGGGTTTTAATATACAGCTCTGTCACAAAAAAGTTTTTAATAACCAATCAAAACGCAACCCGTTAAAGCACCAACGATACCTAATAAGTCCTAAACAATAGCAGTTACTGACAACAATGTCGCGTTTCGCAACCTCACCGCGCGGCACAATAGCACAGCGACAGTTGCAAAGTAGGTTCGTATTATCGTTAAAACGAAGTAAAACCACGTTTAATTACAACGGGCTGCGGTGGCTGTTAACTCGGAATGGAAACTGACGCGCTGACCGCAGCAGTAACATTGTCGAAGATTTGTAACAGAAAGCGGGAACGCAATATGTAATTGGAATTATAACTACATCGGTTGGCTCGTAATGTATTGTCTCTTGAAAGCTTTGGTTGCGTGGTGGATGGCACTGTGTTTAACGGTGCTATTTATTTGTTGTTCGAGGAGCTCGATGGTGCAGTGGTTAACGCGCCCGGTCTGCGAGTGCTGAGGTTAAGCAACTTTCGCAAAGGCCGGTCATCGGATGGGTGACCAAAAATTTATCATCTCGAGCTCCTCCGTGCTTCGGAAGGCACGTTAAGCCTTTGGTCCCGGCTGCATTAGCAGTCGTTAACAACCACCAATCCGCACTGGGCCCGCGTTGTGGTTCATGGCCCGTTCTCCCTATCCATCCATAGGGAAGGCTCGTGCCTCAGCAGTGGGGACATAAATGAGCTGATGATGATGATGATGATGATGATTTATTTGTACAACGTGTAACAGAAAGGTGTGGTCAAAATGAAAAGATCCAAAGTGTATCCGATCTAAATCTTGTATGCAGAGTTACTGAGTGATGATTATTAACTTTAATGTGTTATTGCAATTTTTAATTTATTATTTCTATTGTGACGTCACATCAAATTAACTAAGTCTCAGCCCTAGTGGTTTAGTAATCTCTGTGTACTAACATTTATGATCACCGCTGCTAGCTTATGCCCGCCTGACGCGGATCACTTCTCAAATATAAACCACTGCATGACAAATTAAAGTTAATATTGGGTTTTTAATACCTATGAAACTGACCTTTTTTTTCTTACTTATTAATAGGTGTTTTACTTCTTAAAGTCGATACTTTAATTAGAACTATGTTACTTAGGCTTCAGTAATAACAATGATTATTCATTTTGTGTCCTTATGGTCTAATTTTTTTTATTTGACTCCTTTTTTGTTTCGCGGAATTGACTTTTTGTTTCATTGTAGCTTTGAAGGGACTTGTTTTTTTTTATTTTTAAAATCCACTATATTTAGCTAGTGAAACAAACACACTACCATTAAAAAAAACGCAAATGTTGAAAAAATTTCCACGAGCAGGATTTGAACCTGCACCCTTTTGACATACCGGGTCAGGTGCTCTTCCAATTGAGCTGTCGTGGTTCTAACCAGCCCGCTGAAATTATTCAACACTTTTTAATTTGAAAGCCAAAGAAGCCAATTCAATGTCAACAACTACCGTCACTAATAGCTCAATTGGAAGAGCACCCGACCCGGTATGTCAGAAGGGTGCAGGTTCAAATCCTGCTCGTGGAAATTTTTCAACATTTGTGTTTTTGTAATTTGTTCGCAACAAAATTTGCGTTAAAAATTATTTGAACATTTTACACTACCATTAAATTTTTATAGTGTTAACATAAATATATGTTAAGAAAATTTAAAAAACGTTAGTATGAATAAAAAATTATTTTATAAAAAAACTTCATACAAAACGTCAATTTCATAAGTAAGGACCTAATAATTATGTCTTAATAACAACACATGGATCTTTTAATTTTGACCACACCTTTGTTACACGTTGTAGAGTGCCTAGTGCATTCTATTGAGTGGTAAACAAAACCAGCACTTAGTTTATTAGCATTTATAAAGAAAACTTGTAGGGCAAACTTAAATTTCAAGAAGTTTGTCACTGTTTCAATACCATAAAAATTCCCGCTTTCGTTCACTTGATCGATTGTCAAGTAAAATTCGCACTATGCACAATGTCTATTTCTATTTCTATAAAAGGTTAAAAAAAACTAGAATTCATATGACAAAATTTAATCTCAAGAAGTTTGCCACGTCGATACGTGATAAGAACAGAATCCTTCGTTACTTCATTTTTAACCAGCCAGTGTATAAAAAAAATATCACGCGTTGAAATCTTTCTTTAGATAAAGTTGCGAGCTAAAAATCTAAGTAAGTAATAAATACTTTACTTACTTTGTAATCATCTAATAAATACTTTTTTTTTGAGGAGCTCGATGGCGCAGTGGTTAACGCGCCCGGTCTGCGAGTGCTGAGGTTAAGCAACTTTCGCTAAGGCCGGTCGGGATCGGATGGGTGACCAAAATTTATCATCTCGAGCTCCTCCGTGCTTCGGAAGGCACGTTAAGCCGTTGGTTCCGGCAGCATTAGCAGTCGTTAACAACCACCCATCCGCACTGGGCCCGCGTAGTGGTGGTGGTTTATGGCCCGTTCTCCCTATCCATCCATAGGGAAGGCTCGTGCCCCAGCAGTGGGGACATAAAATGAGCTGATGATGATGATGATGATGAAGAATAAATACTTTTTTTATAGTGAACACTGCAAATTACCCCACCCGAATCAGACACCCTCACCCTGCCGGCCCACAAGTTGTCTCTCTTTACAACTTGTTTGAAGGACCCCATGTCATAGGAAGGAGGGAAAAAACTAGGATATATTTACCGATGTTAAATTGTTATTTATGTGCCGACTAGTTACAACTGGAAATCGTATGTCTGCTCCCACAGTCAGGGGCAAGGTAAACCGTAATAATGTTTATAACGAAAATCAGATCATTTTGACAGAAATGGAAATTAAGTTTTAAAAAAAAACTTATTTAAATTTGGAAAACATAAGCAGCAGAAGCTGCCTATTCAAAAAAAAAAATAACATTTTCAATTGTTTATTTTTTTAAAGCTGGATGATCCAAATATGTGTAATACGGCCAGTGGCCACTCGATTCTTTGTTAACATAAATCAAATCGAGTTATTGATTTTGTTTCGGTTATCGATCGTAATCGAGTCGAAACGCAACCGGACATTCGTGATGTCGCTTAAGAATACTTTGGCATCATCAATTATTTGGAACCTAAAATTGGAAATGGATTGTTAATGTATTTTAACCTAATTACTTAATTTATTTTACCTGATCTCAACATATTCTAGTTTATTGGAAATAGTAAAATATTATGCTTTTACAATTTTTTTTATTGTTTTTAAAAAACAAAAAACAAAGATTCTTTTTTTTTTTCAAAATCTGAACAAATTTAACACAAACACCTATGTAGTTTTGAAAAAAGATGAATGGAAAATAAATAGTTAATATATTTATTCCCCACAGATCAGTCTCAGCCTAGTGCAAGGTACAACTGTAAAATATTTGTAACGACGAATGTTCAATAGAAATACATTTTTATTTATTTATAATACGTTTGATTTTGAAATGTACAATGTGAAAAAAGTACCTGCAAAAATACTGTTCTGTAACATATAGAGAAATAGTAATTTAATCAAACAAACATTGATATCCAAAATTCAAGTGACTCTTGGACCAAAAAACAGGAGAAAAAAGAATCTGTGATCGAACTGAACCGGTATGTCAACCATCTTTTAATGTCGGGTCGAGACATTATTCCACTTCTCGATATGAATAAATATTGTGACAATCGATCGATGTGATATCGATTGTCTATCATTATTCATACTCCTTCCTAACATACGACCTTTTTATTGTATTGTAATATTTTATAATAATAGCATCATGATATTGTTGGGAATGAACTCATCTTGATGAAATATTTTTGTGAATAATAAAAAAATATACAAAACCTAATAATAGACATTGCAGGATTACTATATTTTTTTAAAGAACTTTGTTATAAAAATATTTGAAGTATTACTATAATTATTTTTGTCATTTTTTGTTTAACGATTATTCAGTCTGTGTATTTAGCCAGACTTCATTTGATAGACGACTATCTTCCATAAATCTGCGCTCAATCCAATATTAGCCAGTCACTGACAAAGTCCAAACGAAAAAAGGTGATACACCCCGCAGCGCCCGCGCATCCCATTTACAAACAATACACGCGCGCACATTTGCGTTTTATTAAACCTCATACGCCTAATTCCTGACACATGGTATTAAATGACTCATTCAGATCAGATAATACAAAAGTAAACATCTCCGTAATTGATGATCAAATTCAAATGGTATGACATGAAAGTAAGATCGTGCCTTCGGAATACCAAACGCGCATGCTTGAAATAATTGATAAATCAATGCAAGTTCTCAACGTGAGGAGCACTAAATCAAAAAGAGTAAGCGAGCGCCTATCACAACGTTTTGACGTAGAGAAACGCGATCGATATTGAACTGTTACCGCTAGATGGCGCGATAAGCGGCTGTCAAACTCACCTGTCATTATCATATTAATGGCCGCGCGCCGCCATATTGATAGATTAAAACCTTTTTGGATTTTATTATGCCCCCGACTGTACGGTTCCTTGTTCATTGACATGGTTATTAATAATCTGGTAACAGCTATTGGAGCTACCAGATATCTATACAAGGTCTATAGTAAGACTAATGGTGTTATTTTTGCATTGGAAGTTTCCTTATAGGATGTAAGCAACAGCTAAGAAAGTTATTTTTTAAATTCCTAATTTAATAAATTAAATTATCTATTACTTAATAAATAATCCATAAAGTACGTCTGCGTGCTTTATATATAACACAGACGTGCATTATTTGCATATTCTGATGATATGCTTCTGTCTTAGTCGATTTGGATCAACAACTCGAACACTCGGGCCAGTTTCACCTTTTCTTTCCAGGTGTTAGGCATATATGAATTGTATCTCTTTCGTGTTTATATTGTGTAAGACAATTCTTTTGGTGCTTATGAAGTAGTAAAAATGACCTTTTAAGTCTGTGTTAAGTTTAAACCAAAGTATGGCAGCAAATATTCTGTCAGTCACAAAAGTTTGAATGATGTTAAAATTAATCTTGCGCTAAATCTAAATAGATTTAAGCTAATGGTGGAGTTGGCTTTCAATGTTCTAATTAAACTCAACATCACTGACGGTGTAATGCCATAACGTGTCGGTACACCACGGAATACAATGGGTCACCTCACCTACGCATCGTCTGGCAAGCCCGGCGCATGCGCATCCTCTTGCAATTTTAAGCAATTTGCATATCTAAAAACGCCTTTCCCTTTCTTAAAATAGCATTTAATGATTCGGTAAAGCCGTCCGGTAAAACCGGAGTTCTACAGGAACCAATGATCAACTTTTTCTTTTATCAAAAATAGGGGGTCAGCTCTTAACTTTTGACTTAAGCAACAATTTACCATTTAGACCGACCAGGCGTTCGTGTTGCTGTAAATGAAACTTTAAAAGTATCATATTAGGGTACATCTATATAATATTTATAGAAGTGTTATAACACCCTGACGGACTAAGTGGGTTAATACAACGTGTAACAGAAAGGTGTGGTCAAAATTAAAAGATCCAAAATGTATCCGATCTAGAACTTGTATGCAGAGTTACTAAGTCATGATTATTAACTTTAATGTGTTATGCAATGTCATGTCACATCAAAATCAACAAGTCAGCCCTAGTGGTTTAGTAACCTCTGTGTACTAACATTTATGATCACTGCTGCTTGCTTATGCGCGCCTGAAGCGCATCACTTCACAAATATAAATATTTCATTAACCATTGCATGACAAATTAAAGTAAATTTTTCAACACTTTGTCTTTTTTCCAATTGTAATTTGTTCGCAACAATATTTGTGTAAAATTATATGTAAATGGGTAATTCTCATCGCCACGATTCTTATCGTCACCTTCGTGATAAATTGTATTTTTGCTTAAGCTATCTATTTTTGTAAAAAGACTTATAGCGCTTGATAATACTAGTAAGTTCATAAGCAAATCAATCAAATCGTGAGTCTTGTTTAAAAGATATAGTGTTTTGAAGTTCTAGATCCCACGAAGGTGACACGACGATCCATGAAACAAATTTTATTTATTTTGTAGCTTATTACATGTTTTATCCTCCAATTCACAAATTCTGTTTCTAACTTATACTGTTTAGGAAATATAACAGTGTGACCATCAAATTTAAGCTTCGATGAGAAGTACCCAAACAATCATTAATATAGCTTGCCTAATTCTTAACTGATCTTTCAATATTTGTAAAAATATTAAGATCGGATGTTGATGACGTAGTTGTCGACATTGAATAGGGCTCCTTTGGCTTATAAAGTAAAAGAAGATAGTGTTGATTAATTTCGGCGAGTTGGATTTAGCCACGATAGCATAGTTGGCAGTGCACCTGACTCGGCATATCATGGGGTGCGGGTTCGAATCCCGCTCGTGGAATTTTTTCAACACTTTGTCTTTTTTTTTTATTGCAATTTATTCGCAACAATATTTGCGTAAAATTATATGTAAATAATCATAAATTAAAGTTAATAATTATGTTTTAATAACAACACATACAAGTTCTAGATGAGATACACTTTGGATCTTTTCATTTTGATCATCTGCTTCCTAGGCGTCATCCATTAAAATGCTATGTTATTTTTTGGCGACATATAGCAAATGTCGAACACTGGGTTCCTATACAACCTAACATTTATTTAATCACAGCTATTCACAATAATTCACATTGTGAATAGCATTTTACATTCATATTAAAAATCATTTTAGCAAATAGCATAGCAATAGCGCGTAGCATGCTAACATATGAAAAAGGGCATGCTAATGAAATTAATGAAAATTAGCATTAATTTCCATTACAAGTTCCTATTTCGACCACTAGTGCTACTATATTACAACCTTAACACTTTCGCTTTACGAACCCTTTTTTATATCAAAGTGTTGTATTAGCCGCCGCGAGTGGAACCAGAATAAGTTTTACGCAATCTGAACTTTTATTGGTAGGTGGTAAGGTCAAATGTAGCTTGTGTTCCTCTGATTGGCACGATGTTTGCTTTGTTGTCCGGCCATTGGACCACACACGGCCGCCGGTCAACATCGGTGCCTATAACAACACTATAACACTTAGTCAACTTAACAGGTATACAAGTAGCTTTGAAGACACACGTCACTATATTATCTGAGTCCGATATTGATAATAGTCCTTGTGGTGTATAGATTAGGTCTCAGAATTACAAGTTCGGTTTCCAACGGATGGTTCTTATTAATGTACTTGGATGGTGTTAGAATTGTTTTCAAGTCTGCCTGGCTAACTGCCACAAAGTCTACCATAACTAAGCTTATCGCCATAATAGTTGACAGAATAGCTGGTACTTCCGACTTCACTCATATCTTTAATATACCATCAAAAGGGGGAAAGGAAAAACTAAGCGCCACCCCGTTTTAAAATATAAATGATGACACTTTCTTTAATTTTGAACATGGTCCTTCGAGACGAATAAAACGCTGGCTGTAAGATTAAATCCATGTTTACAGATATTTTACCCAAGTTCTAGTGAAAAATATCAAACCCGTCTAACATCCCCTCATTATATTGTCTGGGTTGAGAAAGAGAAAGAAAGAGTTAGCAATACATTTGGTTGAAAAGGTGCGGAGCAAGGTACTTCTTGATATAATAAGTATTATTATATCAGCAGCAGCAGTTGCGAACGGCTGGAAGTCGTACAGCTTATGGTAATCACGTTATTAAGCTTTATATAAGCTTCTGACGTTACCTGACATTACCTACACAATTACATCTAACTTCAGTTCAAATGCTATCACATGATAAAGCCAAGGAAGTATATTCAAGTTGTCTATAAGCAATAGGCGTTACCAACTCAATTATAATTAACTTCATACTTGAGTGCTATCACATGATAGAACCCGTAATGAAATCAAACAAGCATTTATAAGGTTGTGTGGGCGGTGCCGTGGGCGGCGGCCGGACCGGTAGCCGGCCCGGCATCCGGCGCCGTACGTCACGTGGATTTACATTTTTATTGCCGCACTGTCAACTGCTAATAAGTAAGTCTGTCGCGTGGTTGATGCGCATCTGCCTGCGTGCGATATAAAAGGTTTTTGAGGAAAAAAAATAACATTGCAAATTACACTAATTGGTTGTTACTTAATCCTAATAAATTTTAACTATTTTGCTTTATCCCCTCCTCCTAAGTCTTCATAGGACCACTCAAGCTGTTCTCCGGTGTCACCGATTTATCGTGACAACTTTTCCGTCGTGAAGGTATTTAGTTAATCAGTCATATCTTTGTTGCACCATCAATAAAAATGAAATGCTCTCTCAGCACACGTATATCCTTCTTTTCCACAACATGGGGTCATTTATATGAGGTGTGAAGAAGCAAGTTACGGCTAGTTGGACAAAATCCTGCTCCACTAGCGTCTACGCATTTGGACTCCACTTTTGCTTAACATCAGGTTGAGTGGAGTCATTTGTTAGACATTTGTACAGCAAAAATAGTTCTATAACACGTAAGTAGAACGTAAGTAGAAAACAAAAGAAACATCACATAATTCAAGACAAAAAATAAAAAATGTCCTCCAGCTGTGGGCTCATGGGAATGGTCCCAAGAATGCTGGAAACATTACCTTTTTGGATAGCCAAGCTAATACGTTGGCAGAGGTAGCTGCCAGCCTTCTTGTCACCGGAAGCTTCAACAAGGCGAGCAACTCTTTAACAAGCTGCTTGGTTTCCGGCCCCCATGGACCTAATGTCTCCACCGCAAACGGAACAAATTAATAATTTGGACCCAGGTTTGCGTATATGTGCCGTTTACGATTTGTAAAGTATAAAAACAAAATAAGGAGACTGCAGAAGATAAGCCTCATACAAACGCGCTCTAGGAACGCACCTCTGACGAACACGGAATCTCGCAACAGCTGAGTTGGCTGAGTTCGGACTGTTCCGAGCTGTTCCGAAATCCATGTCCGTGGGAGTGTCTGTGTGCGTTACGGGGGCGGAACTTTTCGCATAACGTCGATTGTCCTAGTCGTTTGTCATAATCATCAAATAGCATAACACTTATGTCACATAATTTTTCCTTCGCATAACTTTTAAGTGGCATTACTGTCTAACGGCATATTATTATTAAGCATAATAAATTAAATCCCTAATTGCATATTATAGGTAATCCTAAAATTTTTGAGCATAATTTAATGTGTCATAATTACTGTAATCCCTAATTTTGTATGGCATAAATTATTTAGTCCTAAATTTTATTGATTAAATCGAATTATCACCCAGATTCGAACTAGCACACCCCGACTCCACGTAGTCTTGTCTGCCCTACGCTAGAGTGTAATTTAAGCCCGCGTTGGCGCGGAGGGGCGAGACGGCCCGCGAGCTTAGGAGCAGGTGGTTTGAAAGTTCCCTTGGCTTGGCTCCTTATCCTTTGGCTTATAAAGTAAAAAGTAGATGGTATTGATTAATTTCGTCGAGTTGTATTGAGCCACGATAGCATAGTTGGTAGTGCACCTGACCCGGCATGTCATGGGGTGCGGGTTCGAATCCCACTCGTGGGTATTTTTTTTCAACACTGTCTTTTTTCAAATTTAATTTGTTCGCAACAATATTTGCGTAAAATTATATTTAAATAATCATAAATAAATGTTATGCTTAAAATTACGGAACTGTGCGTTACTCGAGCGCGGTTAATTAAGCTCATCTTCTTGGTCTTTTTATTTTATGGTATGAGGCTGACATATCATCATCATCAGCTCATTTTATGTCCCCACTGCTGGGGCACGAGCCTTCCCTATAGATGGATAGGGAGAACGGGCTATAAACCACCACGCGGGCCCGGTGCGGTGCGGTGGTTTTTAACGACTGCTAATGTAGCTGGCAGCGGCTTTACGTGCCTTCCGAAACACGGAGGAGCTCGAGATGATACATTTTTGGTCACCCATCCGATGACCGGCCTTAGCGAAAGTTGTTTAACCTCAGCACTCGCAGACCGGGCGCGTTAACCACTGCGCCATCGAACTCCTCAGGACTGGCTGACCATACAATTACCTACAGTATATATAAAATCATAACAGCATAGTCAGTCAAAGGGCTATTTGGCCGCTAAAGACTCTGAACTGAGAACTCACATCTTCCAATTGTATCAAGTGGGGTTATAGGTTAACACCGTAATAGTTCCTAAAGAAAACTCGCATTCATCACCAAGCCAATGCGCCATCGAGCTCCACATTGCACTCAGGTAATCAAAGTAACATTGCGAGCTTCCAAAATAGATCTCGCAACGTACTAACGATGTCGAAAGGTGGCGAGCGGGGTTTACGACGCGCGCGCGCATCGTCGCGACAGGAAGGGGCGGGCCGCGTGTGATCTCCACATTTACGATTATCATTAAGGGCTTGGGGCACGTTTCAATTGAACCTCTATGCAACTGACATTTGATTTTGGAACAGGTGCGAACTCTTTTGTTTGGAAGTGTCAATGATTCATAGATAACAAATTACAGTGTTATACAAAGCCTTTAAGATTGAAGAGGCGCAATAAGAAGTAGAAGGTCGTCTGAAAGAGACCTTAATATCTAGAGAACGTTGCTAGATCAGGTGAAATTACAGGACATAGAGGCATAAGAACTAAAACTTCAGGGTCGGCAACACGCGCAATGGTCTTTGGGCAGCGCGGTGCCGAATTTTCACATTTCCATAATTAAAATTAGAATAAGTGCGCGTGCACAATGGGCGTTATTTTATAACGACAGAACCGTGTCCTAGTGCATTCGATGTTTAGAATAAATTGAAATAATGAAAAAGAAAAAAATATAAAAAATGTTTTAAAAAAAATGTGACGTCTATTTTTTTCAGATTATCATATTGTTTCGAGGTTTTGGGTTCTTCACTTAAAGTAATTGGAATAAAATAAGATAAAATAATAAGATATATTAGATAGATAGATGGATAAGATGCTTAGATCTGTTTCCAAAACCACTTTTCTCACCTCTACACTTAAGTACCTCGGCAAAAATCTTGCAAATATCAGTATTTGCAAGATTTTTGCCGAGTTTTGACGTCGTTTTTGTGGTTTTGACGTCAGCGTCATCGTATAAATGAAAGTGTATCTATTCCTTGCCATGCCTATAAAATACATTAGGAACAGAAGCTGTAAAGAAAAATCCAAAATATACCCATCACAAAGTATCGTAAAGCACATATTTGCTCAGTACGCTGCCTCAATGCTGTACACTTTATAGCCCACACAATAAAGATCAATTTAATCAAATGTTGACGAGTGAAGTATAGCTACTTGTCTACCACAGACCTGTTGTTAGACCACACGTAGACAAGACAATTATGTGACAATATTAAACTCAGATGGAGTGAGCAAACAACGGGGGCGTAACGTAACTCAGTAGCCGATGGCCCTTAACACGAGGACTCGGCCCTCCCAATAAGATTTTGGGTGAAAATTAAAAGAAAGTAGCTTAGTACAAACTCAAGGCTTTAAGGTGATACGACTTGTTATGAAATGAGATATGCAAGAAAGACGACGTCTGTATGGTGGAGCCAAGGAAAAATGAGCTTACATATAAACTTTAAACAAACAAAACGCACTTTTCAAGGATTTGTTATTGTCTCAATATTCGCGTATTTTTAGGTTTATACATTTATGTCTTATAATATTACTAGTGGTCGTCCAGTGTTCGAAATTCGACCGTAATTTTATTAAGGCTGCACAGATTGTATCCTAAGCAATGAAAAATTAAAAAGATAGAATGTGAGTTTGGATTGGCATTGACAGATGTCGGCTGCAATAAAGACAAACAATACGTGTGTGTCAAATACATGGTAGTGTGTGTAATGTTGTTTTTGTTGATTTAATGTATTTTTATGCATAATTTAAAAAAAATATTGACATTCGGATAACCTTCTCTATATAAACTATAAGTGTGCGAAATTTCATACTCCTCCGTCCGCGCAATTTTCGTAAAAATGAGTACAAAGGTTTTGCTTCACGTAGTAATATATATATATATACTTTTTAGTACAAGAGCAACATAAAATAATTTAATAACAAGAGTAGGAAATTGCTAGTTATTATAGGTTGACGTTGCATCATGAGAGGTTAATTTATTTACCATATAAATCTAAACATCATTCTATTTTATATTCGAGGGTCTCAAAGTCAATTGGCGTAAAAAATCAAATTGTTTTTTTCAGGTTGAGCAAAAAACAAAAAACGTCAATACGCTATAACATTCAAGAGTTGTGTAAGGGATATTTTCCAAAAAATAAACACACACAATTACAGAAAAAATAAAGAAGTGAGCATATAGTATAATGGTGCAATTAAAATAACTCTTCCGATGTCCATGACACCAATTGAATTTAAACCACTATAAAATAATTCAAGACTCTTTTTATTATACATTTTAATTTAGTATATAAACTCCTTATGTTTCTTCAATTGAATTAAAACGAATTGAAATTGTATTGGCTTATCGTTTAAAAAAAAGGGGAAATTCGAAGTTTTTTTTCAGATATCAAATTGTATAAACGCTCTATCGATATATAAAATAATGAGATGCAACAACCCTCTATTGAATGGTGGTGGGTGCCTTTTAACAAATAGAGGTCGCGCGCGGGCCTGGACCACCGGTGTTACATCAGCAAGTATAATGGGGCAGAAAGTGCGAGTCATTGCAGGGTTGAGGACAGCAGCGGAGCTTTATAGCGGGATGTAGCTTTTGAATCTTTGTATGACGTCTGTTATAATAATTCATTCATATTTTTTATATTTATCAATGTTTTTTTTTATTTTACTTCTTTAAATAATTGAACGAACGGATAATTAAATGTTAACGCTTGTTATCATAAATACACACAATTCATTAGAATGTAAGTAATATTTTTTTTATATCATATTCTCGGTTTTGTACTCTGTTTTATTTTGTTCTTTGTTTTTCTTATAATTTTGTTGTGAAGAATACAAATGTATTTGCTTTATCTTCTTTCTTTCTTTCTTTCGGTAAATCTAGTAAAAGGTTTGTTGTTCCTTTACTAAAAACTCAAAATTATACTGCAAGCTATAATTTGGTGGAAAGCAGAATTAAATATATTCGGTAGCTAATTATAATTAACTACACAGTAAGAGGATCATGCCCTTTAAAGTTATTATATAGTTTTAATAACTTAAAAATGTTTTTTTTTTTTTAAACATTATATAAATATGCAGAATAATAACATATGTAATGTTTTGTTTTTAAATAAATAAATAAAAATAATAAAAAGTAACTATTTAGCGTTACTTAGAGCAGAGTGCGAGTCTTATTTACCAGTCGACAATTTTAACGATATAACTAAATTTCATGAGACAAAATTGCTTCGCACCTCGTTTGTTATACAAGAAGGCGAAAGGAAAAGAGAAGAATTGAATAGTCAATGCCATGCATTTAATGAAATTTTAAAATGAATCAACATTGACAACTTTCGTTGCGACTAACATAAAACTTTTTAATATTAACATAAAAAATATAAATTGTATAAAACTGCATTCAGCATTTTATTAAAAAATAATATTTTTTGTACTATCGAACAATTGCTTCTATCCAAAAAGCATGTTTATGTTTGTATATATACTACGAATATACATATATTAACATTTATAACTAGCATTTGTATATACAAACAGCGACAAACACCGAATCCAAAGTGAAAAATAAACGGAAAACAAAAAGGCGAAGCAGCCGTTTTATGTTCCATTCGCACTTTCATACGCGTCGCTTTGTATGAAATACCCAGTCTTATTAGCATACGCGATAAAAGAGCCAGCCAACGTGCATGATATATTAAAATCACGTTCACGGAACAATTAACAGAACTGGCCAACGATCAAATAATAAAAAATGCTTTTGTCATTACAAACAGTTCTTAGAAACTCAATAACGCCAAGAATATTAATAACTCACTGTTAATGCTATAGGTTTTCAGACGCTTGAAAGAACCGAACTTAAGTCACAAAATGGCGGATAATTATCCGCTTATGCCTGTCTATTCAGTTCGCGTTATATCGCAATAATGGTGTAGGTACTCAAATTAGTACTGTTTGTTTTGGCTATATTGTGTCACAAAACTCTTCATACCTACTTATTGTGAAGGATAATAATTAATGTAGTACTTCAATACGGTTGTTCAAAGAAGATAATTATGGCGTATTGAAATTATATCACCTATACACTAATAGGATAAGGAATAATTAAATTATTATAATTAACATATCGTACATTTCCATTCAATGTCTCCTAAGAGTAACGTGACATACGCAAATTGTATTTATAATCAAATAGAAATAGGTATTCCTTTGTTATTTGACACTAATTAATAAATTTTCCAGTTGTCAATCAACAGCCGACGCGCACAATGGCATTGGATACGTCCAGCAAATCAGTGCTGAATGACGCAGATAGAGTAAATTGCGATAGAAATAGTTGCTCAAACAATATTAAGAAACAATTTTCCGTTCATAGAAAACTTTAACGTTCCTAACGCGATGGGACAAAGAGCCGAGACGAGACACCTCCAACCTCCGATTGAGAAACCCAATTTGAATAACAATCAATAAATTAATGTACACTCGTAATTTATTCATAAGCAGAGAGCCCGCGACGGCGACGCGACGAACGCTGAATCCAAATGAAATTTTTATAAGAAACGCTTCTATTCAACAGCCCATTATGGGCCGAATGTGATACTTTTCTTAACATATCATCATTATCGGCTCGCATCACAATGGCTCTTTGACTGCGCTGTCGTTAAAGTGGACTAATCTCTCTTTACACGAAAAACGGACGGCGCCGAATGAGTTTCTCGTGTTGGAATAATTAGTCTGCAATTGAAAGCGTGCTTTATTTCAAGGGGCCGGACAAAACGGACATGACACGGTTGGCAAACGGTAAAACACTTTCTCGAATACAATGATAATTATTTTAAAACAGAGATTCCGAAACGGCCAGTACGCAACGCAACTGTTTAGAATATGAAAAGAGAAACATTTTAAATTGTCTCTGGCGAGCCATAAATAGTAGCTCGTTAATAACAGACCGTAATCACATTTCGCCAAACGCGTTACGACACACATGTCCCATCCCTTCGCCGTTCTAAATTTAAATATTATTAAAGGCGGGAGTGGAGGCACGCTCCCTGTCTCGATAGGATCGAAAATAATTTATGAAGCTTTGTTTGGGCGCCGAAAAAATCTTAAGAATAAACCAACGTCTCATGATCACAACAACTGTCCGTTGTGCGCTGTAACTTTATTGTTATCGAGTTAGTATAAAAAAATTACGTCATTTGCTTAAAAATAAAACAGTCACAATACAAAATTACCTTAGGCACTGAAGTGTAACGTCAATATTTATCATATTTCTGGCAAAAATAATTTCTGCAAGTAAATAATTATAATTAACTATTTCAAATATTTTAAATTGTTATAAATAATTATTATCATTTATTGTTTCATTCTAAAGTTTTGAACCCATTATTGGTATTTCTGTAGTCTCAGAGGGAGATGAGTTACATGTACAAAGTGACAATATAATTTAACTAGAATTAGAAAAGCATTAAAATTGTAGCAACGTCACCTTTTCATTATTATACATATCAATTTCATTGATTTAATATTTGTTAGTTTGAGATATACTTTTACTAAGGAGATTGCATTAATACCACGAGTTAACCTATTTGTAATGGAAGATGCATTTCATTTATAATAACGGAACGCGAACAAGTGTTTATTGGACTTCTTGGCGGGAAAGTGAAGAGTCATGTCTGCGGTTTTGTTTTATTTTCGAAAATTTGTGTTATATCGAATATTAATGTGAAATAATGGTGGATTATTAACCGTTAAGTGTTCGTGAGTGTGCACGAGTGTTGGCAAATAAAACAAAACAGTGCAACGTCACTTTTCAAATTCACTCAAGACGTCCGCCCGAGGACTTAGTAAAGCCCCACATCTTTACTGAGATACTCGAGGGGTTGGGGGTATATCATTTCTCACTTCTCATTTCTATTATCATTCATCATCATCATACAGAAAAGAAATATTGTTTATTTATGTATTACTAATAATAAAAAATACTTGAAATTGGCTAAATGCTAAACGCGAAGCCATTAATTAAGATTTAAAAAAAAAAAGTGTTTATTAAACAAAATAAACTCTATACAAATCAAAGTATTGCGAACTCAATAGCTATTCTTCTGGAATGTGGCGAGACTTAGACGCCATTAAATGTTTTTTTATTTTTATAATTCCCTTAATGGCTAGAGAATTAGTGTTAAAACGTCAGTGGATAGAGTTGCGCAGACGCACCGAGTTAGCCGGGATTCGCGTGTCGGCACGACCGCTCCGGGCCAACTTTATCATCCAAATGATCGTTTTACGTAATCATCGCGTATGGTTAGATGATATAATGATGACTTGCTTTTGAAACTTTAGCGTTCATGTTGGTAACATGCGATGCGACATTGGTTTGACTTCAAGATCAGTCATTGTTGCCCTAAATTTATTTAAAACAAACATAATATTGACATAATTAACCCTCAAAATAAATATAAAAGTGTCAATGCATGCAATTTTTTTTTAAATCATCAAAACATATTTTTACAAGACACATATTTTGTGACATTACCAGTACAAAGGTTGGCTTATGTCTAGAACTTTAATCCAGCCAACCTTAGCCGTGATGTAGGAAGAAAGTCTGCAGGACTAATTGTTTGACAACATTTCTGTGCCTCTTGTGAAAAAGGGTATATAAGGGTACAAGTCCTGAAGTAGATTTACCGTGTTATTCTAAACCTGCTTTTACCATCAAAATATCTTTTCTTTCTAACATTTTTGTATAATATACTTATTTTCGACAAATATGCACTTATACCCTTTTTCACCAGAGGTACTGATTGACTAGTTATGTAATTATGTGAGTGTGCGTAGTTATCTATATATAAAAAAATACTGAACACATACTGAATGAATAACAAATTACTTAGTCTTTACATTACTGAATAACGTTAATTGAACATCATTCAAATACACTTAACTTCTATCACTGAGTACCTATAATTACACATCAACTTCACCTGAAAAGTCTTTCTAAAGTAAAAATTTATAATTCTATACGGTGTCCATTAAAGATTTGCGTGTCCGTCCATCGCCGTAGGGCCTAGGGATACGGTAGCCATGATCGAGGCCAAATTGCAGCCTGTCAGCTCACCTCAGCTAAGCTCAACCATCAGATCCACGGGCAGCGTGGGAATCAATCATGCGATGACAAAAACGCGAGCGAATCAATTGTTTGTGTTTTGTTTTTGTTTGCGAACGAGGACTAACCTCAGTTCTAACTTGTAATAAAGATATTGAGCTAGCTTTTGTTTTTACATTATCTTATAGTGACAGATAATCAAATAGGTTGATTATCATTTGTTTTTTGTTGACGGGAGAGATTATGAATGACTTCTTGGCGGGAAAGTGAAGAGTCATGTCTGCGGTTTTGTTTTATTTTCGAAAATTTGTGTTATATTGAATATTAATGTGAAATAATGGTGAATTACCGTTAAGTGTTCGTGAGTGTGCATGAGTGTTGGCAAATGAAACAAAACAGTGCAACGTCACTTTTCAAATTCTTTCAAGAAGGACTTCTGTGGGGCTTTACTGAGATACTCGAGGGGTTGGGGGTATATCATTTCTCACTTCTCATTTCTATTATCATTCATTATCAACATACAGAAAAGAAATATTATTTATTTATGTATTACTTGTTAGAAAAATTACTTTGACACTGGCTAAATGTGCTAATCGCACGAAGCCATCAACAAAAAAAATCAAAAAAAAAGATTATGAATAGGATAACTAACATACACATATGCATACGAAAGAAGTATACGGTCAAAGAGTCTTGTTATCATTGCAAAGATAAATTATATGGAGCGAATTAAGATTTACAAAGTTTTTAAATTACTGACAGATAGGTCTACAGCTAAAGTTTGTTCTTTGATTTCCCAATCGATGACAAGGACTACAAATAATAACATGTTCTTGTTTGCCAATGTTTTAAAAACGACAAAAACTTAAACACTTGATTGTCTTTTGCAATAGAGATCTAACCATAAAAATAACTTCTTTAGGTCTGTATGAGCAGAAGTCACTCAAAAAGTTTATTTATACGTATTTGAAATCAGCAACATCACCCAGTATAGTTAAACCTATCTCAAACTAACAAAACCCTCAATTTTTTCATGTAAAACAAAGCTTTTATTAATAACTTGTAAAAACGTAAGTTGATATTATCCAAAGTAATTTTAAGTGCATATGCATCTTCGATGAATAAATCACTAGATTCCCGATGAGCGGAAAACGTTAGGCGACTTCGGTGCCCCGGAGCTACAATGACGTATGTGGCGAACAAATATTTTGCAACCTTAATTAATCTTTATTTTTAAGATTTAAGGTTCACAGTAAAGCTGAAATTGTTGATGCTATCTAATGTTATTTCAGATTTTATTATTCGAAATTTAAATGTTCCTGATCCTTTTTTTTTTTTAATATCCCCCGTCGTGGGTCAGTGTCGGAGACTTTGTTCCTGATCCTTTATCTAGTACCTACTTACATAATTTATCGAATATATGCATATTTTAATTCACCTTCCACGTGCCTCACGTTTATGAAATTAGGCTTTTGTATCATCATCATCATCATCATCATTATCATCATCATCTTAACCAAAACACGTCCACTGCTGGACAAAGGCCTCCCCAAGGATCTCCACAACGACCAGTTTTGTGCTGCCAGCGGCCTCCCGCGACCTTTCTTTTCGCGAGCTGTTGTATAATTGCGTCAATTGTTGTTTACGGCGGGCAATGCAAACACAATTGCCTATCAATATCAGGGAATAGATACGTAATATTGCACGATTTCTCACGCTACCTACAGTTGTTAGCGAGTTTATATTAAACGAACTCGATTCTCCGAATAACGATGCATCGCCCGCCTAATGATACGTTTCTCTATTGTTTTTACACAAACATCGGAATATTGTGGCCTGTGTGAAACAGCGGCACCTTACGAGTCGATTATCAATTCGTAATCGATGAGCTTATCGATGTTTGGATAGGCAAACATTAATAGCTTTACTGAGAACTATTTTTATCACAGGAAACTCGGTTATCACTTTTATAATTATAGTCATGTTCGCTTTCATTGGTAGTATGGCGCATTAACTGTTCCGAAATATCGGATGCTCACATACAACAAAACTATGGTAATAATCGCGTTAATAATTATTATTTTGACAAAAAGGAGCTCGAAACTATTCTAATACTACGAATACTAAAAAAAACACTACTACTGATCCAAATTTCCTAAAGCTTACCTAGCTTCTGCTCACGACTTCGCCGGCGATAATAGTTGTTATTATAAAATGTCTTTACTGCGTGCTTCCAAAAACAATGTAGATACACTAAAAATAACGAAGTCTATGACATTCCCTTGCATATTTCGGTGCAAAAATCGTAAAAAATACACTATGGTATTTATCTTTTTTTTACATCAACATTTATAACGTTGGTTATGATTCTTTGAAACATCTAAATTTGTTACTTAAATCAACATTGCTATAATATTAAAAAATTAATAAATATATAAACGATTGGCGACTCCACAGCTCTCCGAGTCCGCGCCAAGCTACCGTTTAATGGCGGGTAGTTTGATAACAAATTACAATAATTAGGATCTCGATCGAGACGCGGGCGCGGGGCCGGGGGCGGGCCGCTCGCGCACGCTAAGCCAGCCAGCCGTCTATTTTAGAAACGGTCAATTTCGTTTCATTAAGGAGTTGGCGACTATACTAAACATACTGTATTTATGTTTAACTAAATACTATAAGGTAACATAGAAAAAAAAGTACGAAAATTTTGGGTATCATAGGCATTCATTTCATTGCGCCTTAACGAAAAAAGTAAGCCCAAAAACTAGTACAAATTTAAGTGCTAGTTTTCGAGATATTAAATATTACAAATTACGTTACTGAACTACAGAAAATATCATTGGTAAACGCCTTAACAAAAAAATAAGCCCAAACATTTGTATACATTTAAGTGCTAGTTTTCGAGATATTAATTATTACAAATTACGTTACTACAGAAAATATAATTGATAAAGTACCAGCTGATTAAATACTTCTCTTCGGTTGGTGGTTAGGTAATTCCTCAGTCCATTTGGTTAGTTACCACCATCTCATATAAAGTCTGTCGCCATAATCAAGTGTCAGTTGAAGTTTCAGTTCAGATGACTGAAGAGGACGGAGGTGTGCGCTTTTATGTTAGGCCCTGTCAAATTCAGGGCAACGGTTTTCTTGTTGTAAAATTAAAAATAAAATGTCTTATCCGTATTATTTCAAATATTGCTCTTCTGCTTGATTTACTGGTGGTGAAGCAACATATAGTTATGTCATTTGTCTATTTTATAGTGATGTAATAATGTCTTTCTTGGAAATATAATGGTCATTGTAATAGCTAGCGAGCAAGAAAAGGTACAATGTATTTATATTGAAAAAAAAAAAGTTGAAGTAGATTATTTTATATTGTAAGTACTGCTCTTCAATCAATAATCTACTAGATAAAGGATCCGGAACAAAAATGCAACATACTTAAAGATAAACCCCCTTATTCATAAAAAATATTTAAGCATTTTTTAGTTAAATATTGTTTTGTCAACGTCACACAAACGTCATTTTGTATTTGTGGAAAAGAGACAAAAAAAAACTAAATAATGCTTAAATAGTTTTTATAAATAAGGGGGCAAATTATTAAAAAAAAATAAAGTTGCTTTATATTTACTGTCATCACCACAAACATCATTGTGGCTCTGTGGTACCCCAAAGTCGCGAACCATTTTTCGAGCGCTCATCGGGGATCTAGTACCTACATTATTAATCGAATGTACTACTATATAATTTACGGACGTTATACCTAGTACTAAGATCATGTAGAACAAAACGGTTCAATATAGATTATGACTTATGTATGACTTCAAAGTTGAATATACAATCTAATTCATGTTCTAGTAGGGCCATTGCATTTCATTTACATGCTCCTACTAAAAACAGCGTTATTTATTCTAGAACAACACAAATATTAGCAATAGCAAGAAAATATTTTTATACAACGTTTAATGCAGAAATTACTCGACTTGTGTACTTGTGTCGTGATGTGGCGACCGTTTACAACTAATTGCAAGCTTTCTACGCAGGCAGGGCTGCCACAAGCTTTAAGCTTCATGTCTCCATCATCAGCTCGTGGACATTCTACATAGGCTCATTTAAAATAAGGTAAAAATATTGCTTTACCTAGGTATTCCTTATCATAAAATAGCATATTATACTTTCCCACAGCTAGGCAAAGGCCTCCATAATTGACATCAAATTAAATGGTATTGGGTTAATCACCATGCTTGTCAAATGCAGGGAAGTTGCAAAACCATATGCATCGAAAATTCTGAACACACTTTGCTAGACCTGAGAACTGACCTGGGAACTGAACTCAGGATTTCCACAACACAAGTGCGTTCGCCAACCCTATTTAAATCCAACATGGCCGATTGCGATTTCACGTCATTAAGACTAGTTATCGCGCGGGCCGCGGCCTATCCTCTAATTAGGGCTGCCGGTGCCTCCCAACATGAAAGAAAATAATTATGCCATATTATAAACAGGAATCGAGGAGCCTATAGCGGCGAGTGCATTGAGCAGCGACGCGGCATTAACACTTGCGAGGTAGCCAACTTTTTCATCGACATTTTTTGTTTACGCAAAATGAAAACACCGCAGAAAGCATAATATTTCGTAGCTGCATCAGTGTTCAACATAACGCCAAAAAATAACAAAGAATTTCATTAAAGAAAGTTGCGTCAAAACTTCCCCCCTAAACAACAGATTTCAAATGTGTCTCAGTCAAAACATCTTAGGAAGATGATTCTTTTATACTATGGCGACATCTTTAAAAAAGCGGAGTTTTCCGAAAAACCGTGTGTATCTTGGGTGTTACACTGATTTTAATCTACCGGCGGAGCTGCTCAATGGTATTATAATTTATAAAAATATGTAAACAAAATATATTTTTGTAGGAAAACAGTTTTTTGTAAACCCCATTGCAATTGAAGTTAAAACTTGTTGCTACTGTTTTTAAAGAAAGATTCTTACGATACTACTAACATACATAAAATGTCCGTTGGAGGAGGGGACGTACTCATACAAAATTGGTCTTCGCCCTTTTACGAGATGACAGCTAAGAAGCAGGTGGTCTGTATCCAATTGTTGCTAAATACTTGCCAAAGAGGACATTTGGTAGTCGACTTTACAATTGACGGCCCGAGCAGTGGAAACTGCGAGTTGTACTCTTAGTGCAACGAGAAGTGAGCGAGCTTACAGCTCCGATAACCTATCTGGATAATATTAGGTAGTGGACTATACGTGTCCACGGGGCAAACTCGCTCGAGACACTAGTCTTAAGAATTCCGGATGAAGAATGCGCTTCGGCGCGTAATGATCTGGCGTTACGACCTGACTCAGATGGCGATGGTCGCTTGTGCTTGCGCAAGGATGTCTGACACCTACTTTATGACCTGACGGTTGGTGGGAGGTGTCAGTATAAAGGACAATGCTCAAAAAAAAACCCAGGCCCGGCGGAAATGAAATGTATCTCAGATTATTACTAACAATGAGTAATCAAATACTGCGTAGTTAGAATCATCGGAATATTTTTCTAAAAGTGTTTAAATTGCTTTTCGAAGTTTTGCAGGGTTCATATTAATGTTTTAGTAAAAGGATAATTGAATCGCTGAAATGGGTGTTTACAAGTGAGTAACAGAGGGCATCATCCTTAGTTAACATAATATGATGTGCCGTTATACTGAAGAGAGATATTGAGCGATGCTTTATTGTTTTTATATTTTGCGAGTAAGCACAGTGCCTTGATCTCACCTGATGTTAAGTGATAAGGCCAATTGGTGGAAGCACACTTCACCCGGATCCTCAACAAGTGAGGCACTAGCTACAAATGCTACAAACATTGATGTTATGGCGACGTATTTAGATAAGATGGTGGTAGCTAGCCAGCCAGACAAAGCCTTAACCAAACTTTTAAATAACCAAGATTGCAAAACAGATTGTGCTCAATCTTGAGATATAAACTTCATCAACCAAGGACACACAAATTATACATTTGAGCCGTATGTACTCACGCCTGCATTCAGACTACCACAAACGATAAAATTTTCTTAATAGACTTTGAATATGGTAAAACATTTATTGAATAAATATGACAGTTGGAATCGTCGATCGTCGATCGTGACATCGATCGTTAATGGTAGATCGCCAATAAAAAGTCTATTAACTACACTCGGATAGTATACCAAGTAAAAATACTTAGTTGGGAATTATTTATTACCTTCTAAGTTTTTATTTTTCTATTTATTTAAACATACATAAAAAAAATATTTCGACGAATTGAGAACCATCTCCTTTTTTTGAAGTTGTTTAAAAATATTTTAATTTTTCATATTCTTATCTTTTATACCCATTCGAGGTAACATTATAATGAATTTAATACTCATTCTTCTTAATTTTTGATACTTTTTCAATCGAACACATTTCAAAAATAGTTTAAATAAGAGGACAGAGTTTAAACAATAACACAAACTATTTAAAACTGCATATGAGATATACCTAGCCGTAAGCTATACGAGGCAGGTGCCACTGTATTTAACTTGATACATAATATATATGTATTATTTTAATCTTTTTACTAAAATAATAGCATGGCAATGGTTTGTCAAGAGACCTTTTAATATAACAAGAGCAGCTTTTGCGCAAACACCTATTATATGTATAACATCTATCCATCTCTCTTTAGCATTATTTTGCATAAATACCTATTTTGATTGCTAGAAGTCAATTGACTTCTAGTAATCAAAATACACATTTAACTCTTGGTTATAGATGTGTTATTTTTAGCATCTAAAACTGATCAGATAAATAAAAAAATCCGTGTACAGTACGGTTTTTTTTTTGTTAATTTTACATATTATAATCAGGGGCATTGCGTATCAATGAATATCAATACCAAAGGCCGAATAACTAACCTAACCGAATATAACTTGTTATTGTGAATATTCTTGTTATGCTATATAATTATGTTACTATCGAACCTAGAAATAGCAATTTGTATAAAAACAACTGGTTTCAAATGGGTGCCGAACCCGAACGAACTACTGCAATTTGACTCTCACAACTGGTATGATATTTCAATAATAGTTAAATTGACACAACACGAATCAACAATATTGAGACATACGTCAAATGTTAATCCAAAGTATAAGCGAACACTACACACTGAAACAAAATTTACGTTTAATTTACATATAATTTTATCTCGACGTTTCAAACCCTTTGCAGTCTAAGTCCCGTCTCGACAGACTCTGCAAAGGGTTCAAAGTGTTTTATTCCAATGTAACATATTAAATCTAATTTGGCATACACCAAACAATTCTTTTAACGTTTGATCTCAGAGCACCGCTCACTGCTCGCGAAAAACTGTCACCAAACATTTCGTAATGATTAATAGAACTAATGAAAAGGACAGAATCTCTGTAACCCCGATTATGATTGGATGATTAATATCCTCGGGACATCACTAGCGCCGCTTTTTATTCAATAAAGCACTTGCTACTTGAAAAGGCACGCTCTATTCAAATTCGTTGTTGAGAGGTCTTAATGTGTTTTTATTGTGCTCTCCTAATTAATTATATTTAATGTGACCACCGCTTTTTGTCCGTTAGCGACATATTAATTTGAGATTCTCATGTAGACTGCATGACACACAGTACAGGCCATCAACAATAACGGAGAGGTTGAAAGGCCTGACGAATCACGAACCGTTATCCGCGAAAAGTATGCTTTTGTTGCGGTGAGTCATAAAGAAAAACAATACAACAATTACCTACACGTAAGGGATCGCATATTGTGAAAACAACATCTTTTTATAATGAGAAGATTATCAACGGAAAAATTGTGTTTGTTACTGTTTTTCCAGGGCAGTTAGAGAGGGAATTTGAAAGACTGAAAACCATTCGAAACAGCCAATTCATAAAGCGTCCTTCTGCGATTCACGCAGTGGTGCGAACCAGTCGTGGTGTGAATCGATGAAGTACCCCCAACTAGTCAGTTTTACAAGATGAGGTACCATAACCTAGTATGACATTCTACCTAAGTACTCGTATACGGAGAATCGAACGCTAGCAGATCTAGCGTTGATTTTACATATCAAATGAACCTGAACACATCATCATTACAGAAGTGATATCAAATTCTTTTGCAAGGTCAAGAAGACTGAGGCGTTGTGGTTGCATCAAAATTAAGGGAACTAATAATGAGGCATCCAAAAACCGCATCCAAAAATAAAAAGCTAACAATATAAATGAAATGTGTATGTTTTAATCAATAAAATTCTATTTTATTATTATTTTATTTATGCATTGATAATGTCAAAGCAGATTGGCACAGCTGACATTAACTCAGTAACTTGACTCTCTGTCGAAGAAAATTAAAGTAGAAATAAAAAACCTGTTTTTTTTCAAAGAAACAACCGAAACGTTACAAAACATTATGATGTCTCAATCGAGATGGGAGTTGGTGTTATTAATTGTCGCGGACGTAGGTCTAATGGGATTGAAGATTTAAAATCACACAATATTAAAATATAAGGTCACATCTTATCAACTGCAAATATTTTGACAAAACTTCTAATTCTATTAGAGAAACAAGGCCCTAGCATTTTAAAAAAATTCAGGCTAGTTTTTTTTCACTTTTCCTGACAAAAAAATTGTAATATTTTTAAGAGCGGCCTCTCTGTCGGCTCTTTTGAATGAAACTACGGTCACGTGTAAGCGGTGAACGCATTGCGGCCTCTCTATTTCGGCTCCTTTGAATTAAACTACCGAAAGTGCTTTATTTTACTTTTTAATCGAAATGTCTTTTGGCGTTTTTCTTGAAAACTAGCGTATAAAAATTTAAGATTTTTTCATAAAAATAGTTTATATATATGTTGTTGAATTTATCCTCAAAATTTTTGCAGTTGATAAAATGTGACCTTATATAAATGTCATGATTATGCCATGTAATGAATAAAGTTTCCTTTTACTTTACGCACTGAAACGCCAATGCAGCTTCTTGGCACACAGCTGACATTAAATCAGTAGGTAACTTGACTCAGCGATCAAGAAAATTAAGACAGAAATAAAGAACCTTTTTTTAAAGAAACAACCGAAACGATACAAAACATTATGATGTCTCAATCGAGATGGGAGTTGGTGTTATTAATTGTCGCGGACGTAGGTCCTCCGAGATCAAAGGCAGCACGCGCCCTCACCGCGCGCGTTTATAAACAACTTGATAGCGACCGAGGAGCCACTGAGCGCACACCAAACGTAACACGCAGTACCTCAACTCATCATCGATCGCGGCCAATGGATTGTGAGTAAATAACGTGATAGCAGTTGTAAGTACATCACACTGCGTTGTTGAATATTGATGTTAAACAGTTCGGATGATTCGCAATATAATTAGTTGCTCTGTAGTATCTTGCAAAGTAGCTCTATTAAGCGAATCAATTTTTTTGAAAGCAGTTTTTTTAAAGTAATACAATTGCCCAGTTGATTTCAATAGCGTTTTGTATCCCCAGGGAAAAAGTCGTGATTCAACAGAACCTTACCATTTGTAATTTTCATTTATATACCAAATGTGTAGTAGCATGGCCCCAATCATAATATTCTAATCTATAATATTGAAGACCTAAATGAGAAAATCTTAAATAAAGAATGCGACAGGTGAAAAAAGAGCCAAGCCCCCGGTTACTATCCCATTCATTGTACTTAACAAGTGTGTGTAAGAAAGAGTACATACGTTTAAATATCTTGGTCACGTGCTGACTCCTGAGCTCAAAGATGACGCTGATATTGAACGAGAGCGGAGGGCGCTGTTTGTGAGAGCAAACATGCTGGCTTGTAGGTTTGCACGCTGCACAAGTAATGTTAAAATTACTTTATTCAGAGCATATTGCACCTTTTTCTACACGTGCAGCCTATGGGCTAGAGATACACTCAAAAATCTTACAGTTTCCTCCGTGTTCAATACAACAATGCGTTTAGGGTGCTTTTGGGGCTGCCTCGCTTTTGTAGCGCGTCAGGAATGTTCGCCGAAATGCGAGTAACGAGTTTACTACTTCTACACAACGATGCGAAAGCGATGCGCGTCCCTGGTGCGCAGGGTGCAGGGCAGCACCAACAGCATCCTAAGCATGGCCGCCAGCAGGCTTGACTGCCGATATGTAATTCATTGCTGCGCCATATCGTCTGGTATGGCGCAGTAATGAAGTGCGGTTTAATAATAATTAAAAAAATCATGTAACTTACATAGAATAAGTTAATACTAACACATTATGAGTTTTGGTCACTTTGAAAAAAAAATATTCTATTCTATTCTATTAAAAAGCATAGATAATGCAACAAGAAGCTACAAATGATAACCAAACAATTAAAGATTAAAATCATGAGGACATATAAGGAGAATCTAGTGTTGCAATATAAATTTTTGAGCCATTACTGCTTCGAGTGCCACCCGGTATTTTTGTCAGTAAATTTTTAAATATGAACATAATATACACATTTATAATGTAAAGCAACAACTTAAAAAATAAAACAAATATCAAATCGTTATTTCTTTTTATTTTTAAGGTTTCGAAACAGTTTTGTGTTTTTCAAAAGTTTAGCAAACACTTTTTCAATAAAGATGTGTAGTGCCTAGCCGACTGTGTATGTACGGTACTGCATGTCACATTGACTGCGCAGCTGTGAACAGAATTAATTGGGCAATAAATTGGTATCTGTAGGCCGGTAACGCGCCGGACATGCTGTTATATTGTTGTTTTGGATAAACAATGCCGTGTTGTTGGCGGCTTCAAAGAATGGCGGCGACGCACTCAGATTGGGGTGGGATTAACGGAATGCGCATTGTGATTTGTAGATGTTGAGTAGCCACCTTTACATTATTTATTTTTGGAGTGTTTTGTCTCAAATATTTTACTAATTTACAAATTTTAATATTACGTACAAATAGAGACTACAATATATTTAGAGGTGATATTTAATTTAACGTGATGTACTATTTTAACGGCATTATTACGTATACGTTTTTGTTTTCTTTCAATCAATACGTGATAACAATGTATTAATCACAGAAGACTTGTCTTTTGTAATATAATATTTCCGTTAATCCCGCAAATAAATTATTTTTTAATAAAATAATAATAAGTACCTATATACCTTCTTACTCGTATATATTTTCATTGTTTCATTAAAACATCGACTATTACAAACACTGTGATGATTAGCTAGGCACTTGAGTAACATAACCAAATTAATGTCATATTGCCCAAGATACACCGACTTTTTTCTTAAAAGAGATTTTTGCCGGCCACAGATGGCCTTTACAGCCTAACCAGACCTTAGGGGAGGCGAGATACTGAAGGTCCCTCACGCAGTAGTAATCGAAAATCTTACTACAAAACAGTGTTTAAAGTTAAACAATGGCTAAATACGTGTTTAAAATATTGTGTCTCTGTCTAAAAGTATTAGCTAAAAAGTGACAGCATCTGTTTTAAGCAGTATCCAACTTTAGTCATCGCTTTACGGTAAAGCAGTCATACACTACTTATCGGTCAAGTTAAGTCGGCACCTGAGTGTAAGCGACGTTTTCGAGCCAGGTGCCGAGTTAACTTGACCGGGTAGTAGTTAAACCAAGACTTAGGCGATTCACAAGTTTGTTACAGCGTTTCCAGTCCCTTACTACGAGTAGATTCTAGTAAATAACTGGGACACACTTGCGTATCGGAATCATACTTAATATGTAAACCTAATTACCTAAATGAATGAAATGAAATGAAAAATGTTGTTCACAATCAAACGTGAACAAATAAGTCCGATTCGTCACGCTACACAAGCTGCGCATGATTGTAGCTATGCAAATAGTTTTAGGCGTATTATGTGGATGTATTATGTGGATGTATTTGCCGATGCACGGGTATGGTGCCGGTATCACGACACTGTTTGCCCTCGACACGTAAAAGGCGCCGCCAATAGCACAGAAACGTCGATCTGTGCGCAAACGCACTCGTTCAATACTGTTTTATAAGATTGGTTAAGAAAATAAAATCACCTTCACGCGCGTAACTTTTCAGATTTTTCTGCGACTGTTATGCGGATAATTTCTTCCATCTCCTTTTCCGAAACTCTTATTCCCGTATTAATAAACAAAGTGTAAGCATGGAGTCGTTACTCCGTGTTTTGTTCCCGTCATGTAGATAATAGATTAAGAGACAAAACACGGAGTAACTACTCCAAGCTTACACTTTGTTTATTACTAAGCCCCTTAGGGCCTTACAAATACACAGAGAATAAGCTTAGATTAGTTATTCCGTGTTTGGTCTCTTTCACTCTAATTTGAAATGAAGTTTACATGACGGGAACAAAACACGGAATAACTATGCTAAGCTCATTCTCTATGTGTTTGAAAGGTCCTTAGGGTAAAGTACCTAATGAATAAAACAAAATATTTTGTACGGATCACGGAAAAATTTAATTCATCATCATCATCAGCCCACTTCCGACCACTGCAGGGCATATAGGCCTCTTCCCTCGCACGCTTAACTTAACTATACATAGAAATTTTTATATACTTAAGTTTCCCCCAGAATATTCAATATGTAGGACTAGAAAGCTTTTATCAACTGAAAATGGTTCAAAATCACAAACTCAAACAGTAGTTGGTAATTACTCAAAATTCATGTAGCTTTAAATTAAACCGCATCACGACGACGATAATAAAGAAAACTAATGAACTAGTTTTATACTTAAGACAATTGTACGACCAGATCTTAAGCTAAAAAAAAAACTATTGTTTTTTGTATACCAGAATAGTAACGTGTATGTTTCAAGTCTCTTTTCATATGAATAAATTTATCCAATATTCAATAAATATCAATTTTA
Organism: Eudonia mercurella; assembly: GCA_963082485.1. NCBI lineage: Eukaryota > Metazoa > Arthropoda > Insecta > Lepidoptera > Crambidae > Eudonia > Eudonia mercurella. Next base: position 6,079,889 of record OY720037.1, read on the forward strand.
TTGAGCGTCACGTGCCGTTAGATGAATGCCAATGAATGGAGAATTGGTTAGATCATAAAGTGACCAATATGAATGGGTCTTCAGCTTTGAATGGGCCACATAAAGCCTTAGCCTACATGATAAACACCAAGGCACCAAGAGTAGCCTACTTATAAAGGGAAATACGATGTCACATACGTACCACCTATGTAGATTGTAGTAAAGTTGGTGTTTGTTATTCTTCGACCTAATTATGTATTAGATAAAGGACCTAGAACAAAAATGCATCTCGAAAGTGGTCCTGGTGGGTTACTCTTGAAACACAATTGCAATAATCAATTTCCAATCTCAAATCTAAAAAATTCAAATGGCTCTCTTAAAAGCGATAATAGCGCTACATTGGAATTAAATTGCGTGGAAATTGAGTGAACAAATTATTATCGAAATGGGGCGTTCCGAAATTGCGAAACTTATCCCAATATCGATACATATTAATCGCATTGGAATTGTATTGAGATTGAGTTTGCGTCAAGAGTAGCCTACCTGTTTGCATATCATTTTAAATTTCGAATAACAAAATCTGAAAAAATCGTTGCATAGCATGAACAACTTCAGCTTACTATGAACCTTAAACCTTAACAGTAAAGATTAAATTAAGGTTGCAAAATATTTGTACTTAATATTTACTGCCATCGCCACAAACGTCATTGTGGCTTTGCGACCCCAAAGTCGCCTACCGTTTCACAAGCGCTCATCAGGAATCTAGTACATATTGACCGAAGTTGTTATCAATCGGAATGGTAAGACGTTGGTACTAACAATGGGTTATAATTAACTTTAAAGTACCAAAAAACAAACTATCGTATTACTCTGAACTAAAACACACTTTGAAAAAACTTGCTGCCCTTGACATGAAAGTAAGAGTAGATAGTGTTGATTAATTACGGCGGATTGGACAGAACTATAATAGCATAGTTGGTAGTGCACCCTGGCATGTTTTTCCCCCGATCTGATCCGAACCCTTCGGAGAATCTAGTAGGGCACGGGGACGCGCACTAGTGCGCGATGCCGTTCCCTCTAGAAAACCTCCAAAGGTGATTCGTTTCACACGGCTTGAGGGACCCTTTACGTTCCTCGCCGCCCCCAAAAAAGCCCGGTGAAGCTGAAAATGCCGTCTGAGGCAATCAGCAAACTCTCTCAAAAAAAAAAACCCTGGCATGTCGTATGGTGCGGGTTCAAGTCCCGCTCGTGGACTTTTCTTCAACACTTGTTTTAAAATTGTATTTTGTTCGTGACAATATTTGCGTAAAATTATTTATATCATAAAACACACACTCCCAAAAAGCGGTAAGTACTGGAACTAAGACATACTAACCGCGTTGCCAGTGATCAATAAAGCATCTTGATTGAACAGAGAATTACTTTTGTCATACTATTTCACATCAATATGAGAGAGATGTGGGCTCAAGTCATTAGCCTATGAACGTCCCACTGCTGGGCTTAATAAAGTCTGAACCCACCACGCTCTGTAAGTATATATGTATGTGTGTGTATGGCTAAAAGTTTTATGAAACATTATTACTGTTAGGACTTGATTGTCTTACAAAGGAAATACTCGTATAGATTTAGGATTGTTACCAGCGCTGGTGGAATACGACAAATGGGTAATATGGGCAAGTGCTGTTCAGACCCTCTTTGACCATTTTTAAGGTTCCGTAGCCAAATGGCAAAAAACGGAACCCTTATGGATTCGTCATGTCTGTCTGTCTGTCTGTCTGTCCGTCCGTCCGTATGTCACAGCCACTTTTTTCCGAAACTATAAGAACTATACTGTTGAAACTTGGTAAGTAAATGTATTCTGTGAACCGCATTAAGATTCTCACACAAAAATAGAAAAAAAAAGTTTTAAGAGGTTCCCCATACTTAGAACTGAAAATCAAAAATTTTTATTCATCAAACTCATACGTGTGGGATATCTATGGATAGGTCTTCAAAAATGATATTGAGGTTTCTAATATATTTTTTTTCTAAACTGAATAGTTTACGCGAGAGAGTGTGTCCCCCCTTTAACTTCTAAAACAAGAGAATGATAAAACTAAATAAAATATATGATGTACACTACCATGCAATCTTCCACCGAAAATTGGTTTGAACGAGATCTAGTAAGCAGTTTTTTTAATACGTCATAAAGTACGGAACCCTTCGTGCGCGAGTCCGACTCGCACTTGGCCGGTTTTTAAGTGCTTGCATCTCACAATTTTTATGGACAAACGACAGTTTTAAATTCGCATCTAGGTACATACGATTTCATGTACATAATATTTGAAGTACTTATACATAAAGAAGAATACACCTGCATGAAAAAGAACGGACACAGAATAATTCCTAATAAAGATAAACTGTTGCCGTTCTTAATCGTTTCATTATAAATCATGTCTGCGAAACAGGAAAAATCGAAAATATGTCATAATTGCCCTTAATTGCGCCCGTATACGTAAATACATTCGCCGTAAACGCCACAAGAATACATAATGAACATTAGGTACAATTCTACCAAGAGGAACACCTGCCTGGTCTCCGCAACATCAGTTTTATTTCTACAGACCATTTTACTACCGAAAACGACCAACCTAGCATGAACCCTCGAGTTGTTCCGAACCGCTCCTTTTACGTCAGCTTTTCTTTTACGGGGAGAGGAAGGGTAGGTCTTCTCCAGTGGCAGTGGTTAACGCTTGTTTGAGTGCTAGTAAATAATTAAAGCCCCTAATTTGATGCGAGGATGCTGGTTCTGTGAGTGGTTTATGGGGGGTGCGATAGTATGACGCTTGTAATTCGGCCACGAGGGTAGGGAATAGGATTAAGGTGCCTTGTGTACGTTACACCTGGAGTACCTTCTGCATTATTTTCTAAATAAACAAAATATATGTGTGCTATTCAAACACTAGTCAGAGTAAGGATGTGTAAGGGTAAGAGCGAAATTCGTGAATGTTATTCGATTAAGCATTCGTAAATTTTTGCTAGAACTTCTCCGATATCATGATGTGAATGATTAGGTAACCATGATCACTACTTATATAAACAAAAATTTAATTTTTTATTATCATCTTTATTTATTTTCTTTCTTAAAACTAGATTTTTACAATATTTTAATATAAAAACAATAAAACATTATAAAAACCTAATCCTAGAGTACTATTATTATTATTACACACTTAGTAGTAGGGTTGTGATCACCAATTCGCATTTTATTATTATACTAGCGGCCCGTCCCAGCTTCGCACGGGTGGACATTTTTTTTTAATATAGCCTATGTTACTCAGTGCTAATGTAGCATTCTAATGGTGAAAGAATTTTTTAAATCGGTCCAGTAGTTTTTGAGTTTATTCGTTACAAACATACATACATACAAAAATACAAAGGTTTCCTCTTCATAATATCAGTATAGATTAGGTAAGCCAATACCCATAATTTGTAGCGATAACTTGATTTCAATTAGCCCAGTTCATTTACATATGTGATAATTATTAATCTCCTCGTTGAAAAAAGACAACATTATTTTTTTAACTAAAATCCTTACCCCCTTTCTAACAAACAGAACATAATCTTCAAATAGTTATTCCGTCTTTTACTCTAATTTGAAATGAAGTTTACATGCTGGTAACAAAACACGGAGTATCTATTCAAAACCATGTTCCTACTCTGTTAATTAAGGCCGTAAGTCTTTAAAAAAAATTGTTTTAATCGACATGTGACATTACAAACAGAATGAACGTTCGATTTCCATACCAACCACAAATCAGGAGCTATCGGGTTTCAGGCGAAGTCTTAACGTCTCAAGGCGAGAAGCCACACTACCGCTAACACGACATAATCATTGCTTTGGTATCAAACAAACAAGTCGATATAATTCCGAATGTCTTGGACGATTTGTGATTATTATCTATGTGCGTCAGTTTTACGTCAATTCATGAAATATGTACGAGTAGTATATTTTTTCCAGCCTGAAGGGTCATCGTCATCATCATCATCATCATCATCATCATCATCATCATCATCATCATCATCATCATCATCATCATCATCAGCCTATACTAGCTTGAAGGATACAGGGTGCCAAGTACGAGTTTCATTCGCCATTCGATCACGAAGAAAAAAAGAGAAAACGAGAATTTATATGGCAAAATTTTAACTCTTATAGTATGCCGCCAGGAGGCGCTGCTTTTCAATGCCCAATGCCATACTAATTGTCGTTTTCGTAAACGTTACCGAATGAATACGGATAGTAAACGAAAGTCACAGTAGACCCTGGTCCCAGTGAAAATACAGTGCATAGAATTAGAACTGAGGCTTCGGGGTGCAACTGCGATGGTCATTTGTTTACAAACATTATTTATATTTAACAATTTAACACCAATTTGGATAGAAACTGATACGACTATCTACAGTAGTGGCCCCAGTGTTCGACAGGAACCAATTATCGACAATTTTTCCTTTAATCATTAGATTAGGGGTCAGCAACTGATCTTTAACACAGCAACAATTGAATACAGACCACCTGTGCTTCCTAGCTGTGTCAAAGTAAAATTTTAATGATATCTGTTTTATTTTTGCGACGAAAACTGTGTCGGACACTGGGCTTAAAGTGTCAAACTATGGTGCCACTAACCAATGTAAGAACATATAGTATCACGCGGCAATATTTTAAATTATTTTGCCAAAATTACGATAACGAGCGGTAATTTTTCACTCGTTTAGATCAACAGTGTTGTCAGTTCTGCCGGCTTAGAAATATAGTTTTGCTTTAATCGATGAGGACGACTATTCGCCTCAAGAGTATCGAGTTACGAATCAACTCCAACACTCCGGGGAATCGGATTAATGTCGTATCGGATGTCATTACCTGTCCAAACAGACAGTTTGTCATATCAATTTGTTATTTCTTGCATTATTAGATAAAACTATTTTTATATTACGTTTACCTTTTCATAGACTTTTTTCAATAAGTGATTCACCAGCATTTGTACACACGGAAACTTAAATGATAAACTAAAATACCTACTTATAAAAGTATTAAGCTAAGTGTACATGTGACAACCAGCTATAGTCAAACAAACACCACATGAGATACTCATAGAAATTAAAATTAATAACGGGAAAATAAACGACAATGGATTGATTGAATAAACATTACTTAGAAAATAAATAATAATATTAATAATATATGACAAAGAAACTTAAGTTGGTCATCTTACAGAAGCTACGTTGAAATGTATCAATTATGATATGGAATCAATCAATAGCACAAATTTCACAAAGCACAAAGCACAAAAAAGTATGACTATAGCTACAGATAAATGCGCTAATTACATTTGGCACCGGGAACAAATTTAGCTCATTACTGCTTGGGCGGGCAATGAAGCTTGATTAATCGGGAGAGGCACTGGCACACGGCCTGAGCTATCAACCACAACCTTCCCTTCAAGTAGACAACCTTGTTGCGTTGTGAACTTTCAAAGGTAAAAGTCTTCGTGCAATTAATTTCGTTTTCGAGAGCAAAGCAAGAAGTGTGTATAGTATTTCAGGATGAATAAGCAAGTGTTGATATGGCGATTTCTGCCTTATCTTTAGAGGAAAAGCATGGGTGTAAATTTTTAAAAATCTTCCAAATTTCGAGTAGACTGCTGGTTGTAGTAGCATGTTAAAAGTAAAGTTATGATACAAATTGAACAACTCTCTTACCTTATGCACACCAATGATCTTCAATTTATCGTCCTGGATAAATTTAATGTGTTAATAAATATATATATTTCTTTCTTTCTAGTTCTAACAAAGTGCAACTTCCATCGCTTTAGCCAAATTCTTTTAAGACGATTGGTGCTTGCTTGCTTATACAAGTAGATCCAGTTGCAAATAAATGGCACTCATTACTTGGGGGTTAATATGGAGAGGAATGGCTTTACAGTTTCATCTCTTCTGTCGTCTATGTATAAGAAAAGGCAAGTTCCTCCGTTTTGGCCAATTTCTTCTAAGACATATTTAAGGATTGCTTTATAGGTGCTAGCGTTATCTAGACACAACAAAAGACCACTTTTATACCTTCCATTGCTTTGGCCAATTTCTTTTAAGACAATTGGTGCTTAAACAAGTAGATCCAGATCCGTATAAATGGCGGCTCATTACTTGGGGGGCGGGCTGCGGGGCGGGGTGATTGATCTGCTGGCTGCGAGGGCGCACGGCCACGTAATGCCCTCATGGAATTCGAACGTTTTGCGCGTTTTAGACCTGTTTTACTTATTTCAACGTATTATTAGTTGGTTGTTTTTGTTGTTCCAGGTAATGCGGTCCTAAGCGATATCCCGTATCCGCCGTATTCACCAGCTGAACGTAATCTTTGGGTGAACTTTGATAGATCATTGTTCAATTTTTTTATTGGAGAAATTTTGCTGATTTGCACTGGGCATTTTTAGCGTCACCAGACATTTTTGGGAGCGACGACAAAAGGGTTCCTCAAGACGTGTGGAACGAAGCAACATCAAAGGTTTTCTAGAGGGAATGCCATCACGCATTATTACGTGTCCCTGTTCCCTAAAGATTCTTTGAGGGTTTCGGATTCGGATCGGATCATTGTTCCATTTTAATTAAACTAGCAGTGGGTCCCTTATAGTCTTGTTAATTGCTTTTAAACAAAAATGAAGGCTTTGCTCTAGTTTTACATTGTTAGTACTTCGTATATAGGATAGAAGATGAGCCAACACGCATTGCATCTATCTGTCTCCAAGTAGGTACTAGAGTTTAGCTAGCATATGAACGTAGACTAACTATTACAGTACAGGAATCTGGCAGAAAACCCAAATCACAAGAAGTGACTTTCTACCACCAACAATTACCTATTATTATTATACTGGCGCTGATGCTGGTAATTTCTACTTCTTTTTATAAAGTTCACAATCTTGTCTCAGTTACCTGATTTTGTCATCAGAATCTACTGAATCAGTCAATCAGATAGCAGAATCGAGGCCCTGATTGATTGCCTCATTGGTAGTATAAAGCAGAGTGACGTCAGCACCGCGCTGCAGTGGCTCGTGCCGACACACGTCTGACGTTTAATTAAGGACAGCATGCAGCGATCGCAATATGAACGCGATTATAATGTTCATATGACTTCACGAAGACCCACCGGTGCTGCTGTGATACCCCGTCTCGCCTTACATAACTATTCGATGTTGCTTCAATCCTTAGACATTTGCTTATTGATTTCATTTATACGAGTAGTGGTAACTGCCGTTTCTTGAACTCTCGAACGAACAGACAGAATTGATGATTGTGGTTTCATGTTTTGAAAGGTTGGAGTGTTTAGTGTTGCGCACTCGCGAAAGTACTTACATCGAAAACATATTTTAAAGCTTTCGACGTAAGTACTTTAAGTAAGTAATGTTTTCGCGAACACTACGCATTGAAATAAAACAACTTTTACGGATACACTCGCGTTTATTTCACACATTTGATGTTATTTGACGTTTTATTCTTTACAGGGTCTGTGGCGGTGATCACAGAGATATGCTTCGTGGAATAGAAAATTATTTTAAAATTTTATTTGAAGTGCACCTATGGGTATGCTTCGTGGAATACTTTAGGTGTGCTTCGTGGAATACCTCTACTAAACTACGTCATAATTAATTAAATAACATCAAAATGTGTAAATTAAACGCGAGTAGATCGGTACAAGAATTTTTACTTAAGTTTTCACAGATAGGTTAAAACAATTTAAAACAAATAATAAAACTATTAATTAACTTTAAAGTCATAACTGTTATAGTATTAAAAAAACATGATATATCATCCAATCCAACTAAGGTCAACATAACACAGATAGACGTACAGTATAAAAGGTAAACAGCCATTCCGTTATTTCACAAGTGTTTGCAATCTTCATTCGAGATCAACCCAATAATTTGTATGACTAACAAATTGTATCAAAACAAATAGACCGTCACCTGTTACTCATCTTTACATATAAGCTGGACAAACAAAATCTGTATCATCATCATTGAATGAGTGATTAACTAGTTAGTTTCCATACAATGATCATAATAAAAATATTCCATTTATAGTAGCTTACAACCTATACAAAACTGTCGAATTTCTTCAATAAATGTTTAACCTTATGCCATATGCGTAATGTTCAAAGTCTATTGAGGAGATTTCTCAGTTTGTGGCAGTCTTACATGCAGTCGAGGCGTGTGTACAACCATGGAATCGTTTATACAATCTTTTGATAATTGAGGGTGTTATTATTATTTTACGGGTAAGCACAGTGCCTTGATCTCACCTGATGTTAAGTGATGATAAGGCCAATGATGGAAGCGCACTTCACCCGGGAACCTCAACTAGTGAGGCATTGGCTATCTTATCTCTAGCTGCTGGAACACAACAATGCTACAAACGTTGATGTTACGGCGACATATTTAGATAAGATGGTAAGCTAGCCAGGCGGACAAACAAGCCCTACCACCAACCAAACCGAGTACACAAACATGTTCCCTCCGCTGGGAAACGAACTCGGGACCTCTGGGTCTATCTTATCTTATCTTAGTGGGGCCTGCTGAGGTTTCCCTCTTGCAGTAACACTTCGACGCATCGGGATCTTTTGTGCAACCCCGTCCTTTCACTCTTCTTCCTCTGTAAAGATAGATGCCATAAGTTTGGCCACGTTCTTAAGGGCGAAGAGCCTGAAGTCCTCCGGTTTCGGATAAGCCGACCCCAGGAGTCCCATTCTTTTCCTAGCCAGAGAGTCACAGTCACACAGTAGGTGCTGCATTGACTCCGTTTCCTCTCCACATGCCCTACACAAGCTATTTGTTAATAGATGCATTCTGTGGAGCATTTGTTTTGTGGCATAGTGCCCTGTCAAGGCACTGATGGTTAATCGGGCCTGCCTTCTACTGCCTCCGCATATGAACTTACTCCGTCCTAAGGCGTTTTCATCTCTGGGTCTAAGCCGGTGGTCTTAACCACTAGACCACAGAAGCGGTAGAAAGGTAGCTGGCTACTCCGAAAGTAGGGTAGTGGCACCAGCAAGTGATCGTTTTTTTACCATTAGTCATTTCAAAAAGGGGTCAACAACCTGATTCTAGTCTGCAGCAATAATAGAACACAGATCGCGGAGCTCGATGGCGCAGTGGTTAACGCGCCCGGTCTGCGAGTGCTGAGGTTACGCAACTTTCGCATAGGCCGGTCATCGGTGGCCAAAAATGTATCATCTCGAGCTCCTCCGTGCTTCAGAAGCCGTTGGTTGGCCCCGGCTGCATTAGCAGTCATTAACAATCACCAATCCGCACTGGGCCCGCGTGGTGGTTTATGGCCCGTTCTCCCTATCCATCCATAGGGAAGGCTCGTGCCCCAGCAGTGGGGACGATCTGATGAGGGGGGGGATGAGCTGATGAGATGATCATGATGAATACAGATCGCTTGCTTCGTAGCTATCATCCCTTTTTTTTGACAGTGGACAACTCGTCGCCCCAAGTACCACCGCGCCCGAGGAGGCGCGTATGGTTATGTGGGGTTCTCTCCTCCAGCACCCGCCTCCCTGCCCAGACCCCAGTCCCCGTCTCGACAGGGATTCGGGAGGAGATTCACCCTAGCAGAAGCTGTCATCCCTACCATGAGAATCTTTCTCTGGAGCCGATAAAAACTATGTCGAATACCTACTGGTGCTACTTAAATACTTACCAAATTGAAATCTCCTTTGACCATGTCTGGGTATGGAGGAAAAGGAAGGCATATGTTCACCAGAGACCATTTATTAGATAAGAATGTAATCTCTATAATCACTAGGCCATCACCATGGAACAATATAAGGAGATCCAGAGAGGTACTTTAATACATACTGCGCTCGAGCATTGCACACATAGACCCCGTGTACGGACGGACACGGATATCGGAACTGGAGGTGGGCGTTTAAAGCAAAAACATTTAAAAAAGCACGCTTTTTTTAAAAAGTACATATTAAGCGTGCTTTTAGGTTTGAACGTATGATAACGTAAGTAACTCACACTTTTTATACACATAATTATGCTTTTCACTTAAAAAAAGTGTTCGCACTTATTTTGATTTATTTTTCGTTTAGGTACACTTATACAGAAAGTAAAAAGTAGTACGTTTTTCAGTGTGAAGCGGTAAGTGCGCGTTCTTGTACAGTGTGCTTGCGTGCATGCTTATTTACGTGCTTTATGGAAATGTGTACTAATATAATAAAGTTTTAAAATTTTGTGTAATGACATTGGTGTAATTAACTTCCAGTGCAAATCAATTTTGAGTTTAGGACAATTTTTTTGTTAAGTACGAAGGAAAGTTCATTAATTAAAGTAAACGTTAAATTCTACATATTTACGTCGTACAACTTAATACTTAAATATTCGTTTAAATGACAATTAAACATGTTAACAACGAAAAACGTATTAAGCAAGTAAGCAGACACACAGCTTCACAAGCAAAAAAGCCCTTTTTGAGCATGCTTTTTTTAAATCGTACAACGCTGAAACGTGTGAAAAAATTAAGCAGTTTTTCCTATCTCTAATCGGAACAGCTCGGAACAGTCTGAGCGCAGCTGTTGCAAGATTCCGTGTCCGTGAGAGATTATCTAAGTGTGCGTTGCTCGAGAACGTTTGTATGAAGCTTACCTTCTGCAGTCTCTTTATTTTGTGACCATGGTAAGTTTGCGAAGCGGCGCGCAGTTTTTTTTGCATTGCGTTCTTCGTATTACCGTTGACTAAAACTGTAGTAGTATAACACGCAATCTATACTAATAATAAAGAGGTAAAGTTTGTGATTTTGTTTGAGTAATTCCAAAATGTCTATCACTGATAGAATGATACAACCCGGATAACATACTAAGCTATATTTTATTTTGATGAAAAAAGTATTACGTTTTAGAAATACAAAATCAACGCGGACGAAGTCGCGGGCAAAGTGACTATAAATTCGCTTGTCGCGTCGCTCGTGGCCGATGTCTAATTGTGCTATCGATCTCGATATTAATCTTGATACTTTAATGGCTTGCTGTACTTGTGAAACCCATCTTGTGTAATCAAAGGTCATAAAGCGCTTAAGGCAAATATCATCAAGATGAAATAGAATATATCGTTCTTAGTTCGATACTCAACATCTACATTGCAAAACGATACTGAGAAACACTAAGATGATAATTAAAAATACTTATATAAAAACCTGTCACAAAAACCTTTATACAAGATTTTAGATAAAATTACGCAATGCTTATTACAAACTAAAGACTGGAAAGCGGACATATAGCCTATTGTACGATGTTCATAGCTAAATTGTATAGCCGGGAGTTAGTGGACTTTCTAGAGAGCCCTGTTTGTTGCTAAACCACACACGGCATCACTGCATGCGTTGATTTGAATAAAATGTCTTGTGACACACCGCCCTGCCCATTTACACAGTATTACATGAGAATATAATTATAAAGATGCAAATTGAAGGCTGCGGTACATCTAATGACAGACTCTTTGCAAATTGTCGATAGTAGATAGTGTGTGATATGATATTATAATGAGAAAGCGGGTCCCTCAAGTGTTAGCTAAGGAAATGGCTCGGTTCTGTATGTACTTTAGTATCCGCATTATGAGAAACCGTAATATTATTAAGTAACTTACACTCAGTTCGGGAAATTAGTTTTCTACCTGGCAACACTGACAGCCGCTATCAAGCCAGAAGCGTTATATTCAGTCGCAGATCGGGAGTTTCTTTTTCTAACTTGCAACACTGACAGATTCCATCACGCCAGAAGCGTTGTATTAAGAACTTACCAAATCAATCGGAGAAATACCTAAACTATTTTGAAAAGTATGTTGTTAATTGTTTATCTTTCTTTCCAGCAAAAACGGAGCAATGGATCGCCGCCATATTTCGACCAGAGATAAATAGAAGAAAGGCCAGAGAGTGATATACCGATATCTTTTTTTTTTAGAAGTATAATATTCTCCTTTTGTGCTATTGCAGTTATTGACTTTGACGACTAAAAACACATAAGTTTTTTTACACATTACTCTCTCATCGTAACAGAAACATTCCAATACAAAACCGTTAACCATCATACAGTTGTTAATCAACGGAATTAATAGGAATGCGATATTAGAAAATAGGGAAGGTATTATAGAATAAATTGTTTCTGGTCAAATGCGGGCGCCCGCAAACCCACAACGACGGCACTCAATTATAAAACCAACACAACAACACTTGACAATAGACTTTATAGACAAGAGGTTATAGTCTATTTTTATGAAGGTCGTAATTTTTTTTATTTGATAGAAAAATGCTGTGTGCGATAACATTCGTTCGCCATTGCTACGGGCACTTTGATACGCATGTAATGAATTTCGTTGCGAATTTCATCGAACACAATAATAACTGATAACGGAGTTTGAACATGCTGAATGCCAAACAATGTTATAATTGCTTTAATGGTATAATTACCTACGTACATTATAATTGCTATATAGTAAATGGCCTTACTGTTGTTTTCTTGTTATACATAACCGCTACTGGAGAAATGAATAAAAGTGACCCTGAAACTTTACGTAGGTATATAATCTATAATCTATGCGTACATAACAACATTTTTATATTAACTCTAAACTGTGCTCTTTAAATGAAACAACTTTTACGGATCTACTCGCGTTTATTTTACACATTACTTTTTAATGTTTATCCTGACGTTTCGAACCCTTTGCAGGGCCCGTGGTCACAGGGAAAAATCCGTCCCGGGGGTCCGTAGAAGTTGTTTCATTTAAATGTGTAGTGTTCGCGTAAACTTTAGAAAACAATGTGTGCTCTTTAGCTTAAAATGCCCTGTTCCGTCAAGGCTTCATCCAACCGGTAAGTAGATTATTTGCCACCAGGGAATATAAAAATGAGCTGCTGATGATACCTATCTGGCAGGGCGGCGTAGATATCGGCGGATATATAGACGGTGTGATATCAAATTTAATTTGTATTTGTGTAAATTACCTAAATAAATGAATTTAGATATTAACTAAGTATAACAGTTTTCTTGTCTTTAACCTCGTTATCAATGATCTGTAGCCGTTGGATTTTAAGTTAATTTAAATTGGACGACTAGTTTTTACATTATTTTACTGTTTTGTTCCACAAAAAAAAACATTACCAATGGTGTTATTTAATATTTATGCATTTATAGGTACATAACCTACGTTAATACATTCATTCTTAGTACCTTCGTACCTAATACTTTCCTAAATGTCGTTTACGTTAACGTGCGTGACGTCAATAAAAAGTGTCAATAATGGTTCACATTAAAAATCTATATCTATTAGGTATATAAAAATCAATTGCTGTTCGTTTGAGTGGCTAACACTCGAGAATGGCTGGACCGATTTGGCTAATTTTGATTTTGAAATATTTGTGGAAGTTCAGGGAAGGTTTGAACGGTGAGAAACATAAATAATAAGTAACGGAAAATACTAAAAACGACTATTTAATTTTCCAATACAAAATTATTTGTTTTTTTGTTGTCATGGAAACTGTCATCGGAATGGAAATAACTCGTCAAAGCGGTAAGAAGTCCGCCGGGTCAGCTAGTATTAATTAAATATTCTTTGACATTAAGAGCATACATTTTTTATATGCTCATTCAACCCTTCAAGTTTGCAAACATCATCCATCTCTTCCAATTAAACCCCTTGCCGTGGGAACTGAACCAATTGATCAATACACAACAGTATGCAATTGACAATTTAAACTGATTCTGTGAATTCTCATCCAATTTTCTATGAAATTTAACGATATTTTTTTTTACAAGTTAACAGTCAAAACTTTACATAATAAATATAATAATAATAATAATAATACGTACTTATTTTAAATGGTTTATAATGTTGTATAAAAATGTTGTTTCTGTAATAAAAATTGAATAACGATCGGCGAACACCAACTTCTATGTTACTAATAATTCGTCCTAAAATAGCACTTCATAAATCTTACAAAGGGATCTTTGAAGTGAAATACATTACGCATGCGCTTTGCTATCTGATAAATACATTGATATTATTAGTATAATCAGAAACAGCCCATTGTCACACAGTCAATCGAGCTCCGAAACTGGCACCATTTAGACAGCACTGAAAAAAAAGACAGATGTTTGTCCCTCTTTCTTTTCAATATAACAAAATTATTATATAATATATTTTATTTAAAATTAAAATTAATTTTAAATGTCAAAATCCAAGCCAAGTTTAGTAAACCCTTCAGTGGAGGCCTTGTCATGAGATAAAGCCGCAAAAACAAAATAATATTGTTTCTAATAATCTACGTTTAGTCAATACATTCTTCATTTATTATTAATGTTTAATATTTACATATATTACTCCTTTAAAAATAAAGCAGAGTTAGAATTTATAAAAGCCCGTATAGTAGTAGGTATGTCGCAAGGACTGCCCCCCAACCGCCTAACTCACTCGCTTTCGATCGCTTTGAAGGCGAGGCCCCCGCCTCGCCTTCTAATATAATATCGAAATATAGGTAATATCGAATAATATTGAAAGCTATAGCCTATAGCGTTCGATATTGCTTTCATATTGCTTTCGAAATGACAAGATGACGCCTCCTCCTCGCCTCGCCTTCAAAGCGATCGAAAGCGAGAGAGTTAGGCGGTCGGCCCCCTGGTCCGAAATAACCCGGGATAGAAACAAAACGAAAAGTAGGAAGGGAGGCCTCAGCCTTGCAATGGTATTAAATTGTAGTATTTCGCGAATAACATTAAACTTTACAAGACTTGAAGGTCTTATTATCCGCTATAGCGCATATTCACATTGACAGAAATAAAGCCTGCCGGCGTCGTTCGCAGTGACGGGAAGACGCGATCAGCATTACGCAACGGTGTGACAGCCTGCCTTCTAACCCACGCAACCTTTCCTTTATAAATATTGAATGTCAATATGATTATTTACGACAGATATATTGAATATAAATGAGAGATAAAAGATTGACTTCGATTCCTGTGTAAAGATCGAACGACAACGACGCTTTTGTTGAGTCAGCCATTTTATTTGTATGCAAATTAATCGTTTAACAAAGGAGCATCGTGTCAAACCATAATACAATTTTCTAATACCTACCTACCACAATTCACAATAATTTCGGTGGCGGTAAAACGAAAACAATTGTTTTTTTATGATATGTTAAGATCGACATCATTGCATAAAGGCATTTGAAATATATACACCTAATATTTCATTTATTAGAAAAAATAAAGGTCCCTTTCACGACATATTCCTTATTAGTTGTAACATTTTGAACATTCTTTACCCTTTTAATAGAAAAAAAAAGTTCCATTCGTGCAGTCATTGTACAGGGCACGCGACCAGGTAGCGATAAGGGGGCCCACCTGCCCGAAACTGCTACCCATACGGCTCTGACACATTTCACAGTATCACACCCATAAAACAGGCACTTGCTCTATCTAACAATACTTCTTTTCCTCCATACAAAGCTATTGAATGTGGCATTAGAAGCGCCATGTACCTACATGGCGCTTGTACCCTTTTTGAGATTATGTTTCTTGATTCTTCTATCAACAACTTACAGTGTTTCTACCAAGTGGTATTTCGAAAACAATATGCGAACTATTTAGCAAAGTTTATAGGTACCTCTTAATAGCTCGAGCGCGCGAATACCGGACACAATAGAATTTTAATTGTTATCGGCCACCTGGTGGTCGACCGACGCTCAAGGGGCTAAAATAAACATGAAGCAGAGCATTATACACTGCTCTACCTGCTATAGACAAATAAAACAAAACATGCGTGCAACACAATATCACGTGGCAATTATGGCACACATCTCAAACGACCGATTCCCGGAATCTATGGGCCGAAATTAAATGAAATAGAAGGCGGATTATAATGAACGCCAACCGTCACCGGTGCCGGTGTTGTCAACGCGAAAAAATAAATCGAGAGCACCGCCAATTATTTCAATTAATGAAACGTCGTGGTGTCGACAGGAAAAGGAAGCTAGTCGCCTCTTCTCGACGCTAACTTTAGCCCGCGATTGTGCACTGAGTGACAGCTAGGTTTGATTAATTAATTTGTGCCCTCTATATGCCGAGGGATAATAAATTGTCCGTGAGCCCCGGCCTTCCGTGAGATGTCTCCAACGTTGCACGCCGCTGTATAAATGATTAGTCCAACGCAAATATTATATCTGTCTAGACCGAAATAAACCGCTAACGATGTCTTATACAGGTAAGCGATAATAAAGTCGTCAGATCTAGTTCCTTCTGATCATTAGAAATGCCAGCGGGCGTGCAGTTCGGTGCAAATTAATATCAACGAAATCTCTGAACTGTTTCACTGCACAAAACGTGACGCCATAAAATCATAAAAATGATTTTTTTGCTCACATAAACATGAATGGCTTTAAAATGGTTCCGCCGAATAAACAATGGCTACGGATTTCCTAGAGGCTGCACAGATGGCAAAAAGGTCTCTATGGTACGTACAATAAAATAAACTTGAAACCGAATCTCGGAGCGAGAATTTGTTATTAATAATCATAACGGCGGGCGCCATTCTGAAAGCCGCCGCCTAAATATGGCGACACATGTTGTTTCCGCCATTTTTGTCGCTATTGACAGTTTTTGCAAAATTTAAAAAAGTTTGAGCTCATCTGATATTGATCAGATATATAGATCTTCGTTAGGTCAATACTTACCGTTGTTTCAAGAACGAAGATTTACAGTTCCTAGAAAGTAATGGGTCTAGATTTCGTTTGGTCTTTAAAAACTTGCGTCTGATTTAAATTATTAATAACGGCGATTCACCTTAAATATTTGAATGCGTTGACAAATAAAAAGAAACAGCAGAAATTGAACTTTCGAATTATTTCAAAAAGTCCGCGTAAGTCAAAAACCTCTTTATGAAACTCCCGAATGATTCCTCCCAATCGCCTTGATCGGAAGGTAACATTAATCAATCATCCATCACTATTCATCACCCATTACTGTCACCGAAAATAAAGATTTTACTCAACGCAAAAGCACAAACTTGAGGAAGATTACACCTTGATACTCTACATTAGGTACGTACCTACCTTTGATTTTAAATGTTATCTTGACAACTGATATCAAAGTAACTATTATCAATATAACTGTTAGCTCATTTTTTTGTTTGCATGGTAATTTGTGAAGATAATTTATATTATCCAGAATTATATCATCTCATTATTTTAATCTACGTGACTACGCCAATGGGCTCCTGGTACTTTACATTGACTATAAGTACCGAATTTAAATATCATGAATTCATGAACGACTATAGGTATGACTTTCGGATAAATGTTATACCTACCTACCTACCTACTTTTGAACTTGCAAGTAATATTTCAATTGAAGCTTCATACCCAAGATAAGGGTGTAATTGTTGATCGAAGGTGTACAAAGAAAAGTAAAACAAAAGAATTGCAGAAGGTCCTATCCCAGATGAGAAACACATTGTTTAAAGTAGGTAGGTAGATATTTTTTTTACAACAATGCTATTTCTCTGCTAAATGAAATTCGTGGTGATTTCATCGAAGTTGAGCTTTAAGCTTTGTAATCTTAAGATGATATTTTAAGTTACGGAATCATTTTGATAACGTGCGTGCAAATGTTGTCTTTGTAAAACAAGTTGTGAAGATAAAAATGTATGTTTGTACTATTTTTATACGTTAATATGTATTTTGATTGATAATGCCTATAATTACTAATAACCTAAAAAAATATTAAAGTTAGGTAGGTAGGTAGGTATTATTGCAATATTTAGGTAATGCAAACCTTGCGCCTTCCTTTAAATAAACTAGAGGCACAGAATAGGTAACCTAGACGGTAATAAGTGGACCCCACATAAAACCCTTAACCTTTTTTGCCGGTAGCAAATCTACGGGTTTCGTTGTCTTACAATACCTAAGTGTCAATCAATTGATAAGCTTACGATGAAGATTTAATATTAGGGATTGTACTGTTTTGTATAGCAATTAACAATTAGCGTAATCAGCTTAAAGGAGACAAGCACATTTTCATCAAGACTTTTCAACCACTAGGTACTGGCTACGTAGGGTATCTTACCTACCTATGTGATTTTATTTCGAGTTGACGTAACACGAGATAACTTGGGGTAGGCCTACCAACCCTATCAACCACAAATACTCTAGGTAGGTAAGTACCTATACTTACCTACTTAGGATAGGTACCTTCTAGCTATTGTTATTATGGCGACAGAGTCAGGTACCTACCTAATCTACCTAGTAATCTACCATTGGCCAGCCATCCGGACTTAAAGCTAGCATTTTAATAATTTATCAGATAATGTTTATTTAATACTCTGCCAGTGCAAAATACTTACCCTAGGTAGGTAGTAGGTAGATAAAATAAAGAAATGCACTTGTATCGGCACCTTATCGATTTATCATTTAGGAAAATACCTACCTAGGTAGGTAGCTAGCTAGGTAGGTATTAACAAATAAAATAAACATGCTGTGTAACGTTCAATGCAGTTACCTACCTACCTACGTCTTTATTTTATTCCTATGACAACCTACCATACAAACAACTTCAATTACTAGGTATGTCAATTACGTTATAATTTCTTAGATCAAGATTCCAGGTAGGTAGCTACTAACTTAAATAGTAACTTTATCATGAGTTTAATATAGGTATTAAACGTGGTAGGCCACGTGCTTTTCTAATAAGATTCATATTTGAATTGGCAACCATTTTTATTTAATAAAGTTACTTAAATTACCTAACTCTGGAAGTTATGGGTATACCTATGGTACAAGGCAATCGTAGTTACACAGGTAGGATTGGAACAATATTAGGTATAAGTCTTTAAATAAAGGCAGTTTATATTAACGCTGAACCCTACTTGGGTTCAAAGTGTCTCTAACAAAAATCTCATCTACGTGGCAGTACAATTCAGGTAGGTAGTGTTTACAACATTTTTTCCTTATCGGCTATCCATCACACATTCACAGTTATACCTACCTACCTATTTGTTACATTGCCGACAGACCCTCGAAGAGCACAGCAAAAATCAACAACAGAAAAATTTAAAACAATTATGAAAACTTGTGACATCTTCAAAACGTAAACATTTTTACCGAAGTTAGGTTGGTACTTAAATGTTGCTGTAATGTAAGGTTGCTGGTAAATAGGTAGGTACCTATATAGGTATTGGTAACTTTTTCAACTTCCAAAGACAATAAAAAGTTTTTATGTTACTTACAGAAAATGGTAAACGGAATAACGTTAAAAAAAGGATTTACGTAGGTATGACGTTAAGTTAGTTCAGAGGTTAGCTTTTTCTAAAAGCTGCCCACTTATGCTGAACCATGTCAGCACACACTGTTAGCAGCTGCATCGCCAGCAACCAACTGCCATCGGCCAACCACCAACCAGCCAGCCGGCAGTCGATAACCTGTGCAAAACAAAGCAGGTCGTCGACTCACCACGGGGCTGTCGTCGCCAAGGTCCGAATCGCGGTCGGCGTCCGCCATGGCGTACGCCGGCACCGGCTCACGGTTCTTCACCCGAATCTTGGCGGCTTCTCGGCACGAGGGGACGAATACGCCACTGGGGCACGTGTTGGCACCCTCACACACGCACGGACATAAGACACGGGAGACGCGGGCGCAGTATACGAGCGGCGGTGGCGCTCGCACGGAATGGTATGGCGAGCCGCGCGCCCGGCGCCCCCTCCCTGCCAGGCCCCGCCTTAAGGCGTCGACGTCACGGCGAATCGTACAGCCCGATATCAAACTGATATTTGTGTTATACGCTCCGCCCGCCGCGTTTATATTGTTTTATTCGAGCTATAAAGTAATAGCGTGCTATTGATCGCACCGTTATTAATAATAATGATCGTTGAGCGCATGCCCGTGTGCGACGCATGCTAATGAGACTTAATGTTCCAGTGTCAAGTGTTTCATTAAAAATGGTTTGTTACCTTGCCGTGTCTCATTGTTATTATATTTCTTGCCAATCAATATTTTCTGTTTGATAATGATCGGTTAGGTAACTTTTAATGTTGATTTAACTGAGCTCGTAGTAATGTGCAATCGTTTTTATCTAGGTAGTAAAATGGTAGGTATAGATAGCTAAGTACCTACCTAATATCGAAGTTGTTCGATAGGACGTGGGTATCTGTTGATGAATATACATAACAAAATAACTAAAATAATCTACTTATAGTATACTAATATTATAAAGAGGAAACCTTTGTATTTTTGTATGTATGTAGGTATGTATGTATGTATGTTTGCAACGAATAAACTCAAAAATTACTAAACCGATTAAAAAAATCCTTTCACCATTCGAATGCTACATTAGCGCTGAGTAACATAGGCTATATTAAAAAAATAATGAAATAAAATACCTACTAAAAACGATAATTTAATTTTCCAATACAAAATGATTTGTTTGTTTTGTTGTCATGGAAACCATTGATTTAAATTTAACTCAATGATAGAAACTGTCCAAGCGGTACGAAGTACGCCGAGTCAGCTAGTCATTAATAAACGTTGAAAAATCATTTTAGGCGCTTACAATGCTATTCTACATGTCCTCGTTTTTGTTTTGTGTCACTGTACCTATTGCAAAACAAGACTCGCACCAGGCACCCAGGTAGGTACTTTACCTTTCATTGCACTTTTAAATAATTTTAATAAACGCCAGTAGATCCGTTTGTGTCCGTATCCGTATGTAGTGTAAAGGAAGTGTAAACAATATAACTAAAAACAAAAACAACAAAAAAAAGAAACATAATTTAACTGAACTTAAAAAAATAAAAAAAAACCAAAGAAATAAAAGCAAATTAAAAACTAAATGCCTATAAATAAAAGATGTCTTCCAACTGTGGGCTCATGGGAACGGTCCCAAGAATGCTGGCAACATTGCCCCTATGGATTGCCAAGCTAATACGCTGAAGGAGGTAAAAAAAAAACAAAATCAAACTTATACCTACGTAACACTGCCTACCTAATAAGTACCTAATAAATAAATAATAAAACAAATAAAAAGAAAGAACAAACAAAAGACGTTAATTGTCTACAAAGTGAAAAATAGGTAGGTAACATACTTTTTATACTAGTACTATTAATTATTCTGTGGTAGTAGGTAGGTACTTACATATTCATCGAGTAAAGTTTTTTTTTTTTAATTATCTTTTTGTCACTTTATTA
Source organism: Eudonia mercurella (assembly GCA_963082485.1). NCBI lineage: Eukaryota > Metazoa > Arthropoda > Insecta > Lepidoptera > Crambidae > Eudonia > Eudonia mercurella. The sequence continues at coordinate 6,101,123 of OY720037.1, forward strand.
TATTAATCCTGTCCATTTCAATTTCCCAAATTCCGCAGCAATAGCTACTTACTTAGGTACATAACATGTTCGCTTCCGAGTCCTCCGACAATTATAAAAGGCAAAAGGCCATTTGATTGACCTTTTTAGGTACGCACTGGCCGACTTTATTTTAACGCTTTTAAAAACAATTTTTAGGGAAACTTACTTTGACTTTTACCAAATAAATATCTTTGATAGTGACAAATGCATTATGATCGTAAACAAGTGTTTGGGAATAAAATATGACCAACGAACACGGTTGAGGAGCTCGATGGCGCAGTAGTCTGCGATTGCTAAGGTTAAGCAACTTTCGCAAAGGCTGGTCATCGGATGGGTGACCAAAAATGTATTATCTCGAGCTCCTCCGTGCTTCGGAAGGCACGTAAAGCCGCACTGGGCCCGTGAGGTAGTTAATGGCCCGTTCTCCCTATCTTTCCATAAGGAAGGCCCGTGTCCCAGCAGTGGAGACAAAAAAGAGCTGGTGATGTGGTGATGATGATGATGAACCCGGTTGGTGGTAGAGTAGGTTTTAAGTCTAACTGGCAAGCTACCATGGTGGTATTTCTAATTTAAAGTATTGTTAAGTTATTATTTCTGTTGGTAACGGCATATAATTTTGTAAATGTCGTTATATTAAAGCTGTGGAGTTTCTTGCGCCCATTCTTTTCCACAGATAAAAAATAGGCGTCATGAATGGGTAGTAGGTAAAAAAATGTTTGGAGGATTCAAAAGCACTTTTTTAAAGTTTATTTTAATAAAAACTATTTGACTTTCACTTTGACTTTGACCATCTCATCATCATAGTTTGTCGCCATAATAATAATAATAGTAAGTGGCATTGTTTTAAACTTTTTGAGCGGCGAGAAACTTCCGCAGGTGATCGAAACATGATGAAGGATTCCGCTGTGTGATCGAAACACCGTCAGAGGGTTTCTAGAGGGAATAGCATCTCGCAAGCGTGTCCTCGTTCCCTACAAGATTCTCCGAGGGGTTCGGATCGGTTCGGTGCATGTGTGCCTAGTGTGAGTTTCATTTGACATTCGATTACGTTAACGAAAACGAAAATTAGAATGCCATTGTATCGGCTGCCGGGAAGGCAATGCCGACACAGCGGAGTGGGCAGATTGGGGAGGAATAGGGAGCTGATCCCTCCGGATGGATGATGAATAATGAGATATTTGGGACTTGGCGTGCTGACGTTGACGGCGTGCCACGACACGACTGTCGTGGACATGGAGCTGATGCTGGTAGAAGTCGCTTATTTCGCGCACACACACACACGCGCACGCGCACTATATGAAGGGGTGTACCGACCGGTAGGCAATTCACGAGTAGTTCTAGAAGGTTAGGAGCGGAGAGCTGATGGTATAATTGTATTTCTCTATGGCTGATCGAATCGGCTTGTGCGCTGAATGACGCGACGTCACGGGCGGGCCGATCGTTGAGAACTCAGACCGAATGCATGCTGCACGTTTATGCAGCTGAGTGAAGGTCGCGCGGTCCGTCAGTACACATGCTCCGCCGTTCGGCTTGTGCGGCGTATCTTTTATTTGAATGAGTGCACCGTCGCGTTTCTGGCGCGAACAGCCATTGAAGCAGTGCTTTCTGGAGACAACATACGAGATAAGTTACAACTTCGCCATACAAATTTTCGTTTTCGTAAACATAATTGGTGATGACTTGATGGCGCAGTGGTTAACGCGCCCGGTCTGCGAGTGCTGAGGTTAAGCAACTTTCGACAAAGGCCTTTGATGATGATGATGAAACATAATTGAATAAATACGGATAGATAACAAAACTCACACCAGGCACCCAGTCTTCCGATAGTCAGATATAAGATATCCAGTTCCCTAGTGTTTGAGAATTTAAGAATTCCGTGATAAGTACACTTTCACCTTTCGCCCTTACCGTCACTTACCATAAGGTGAGATCAAGGTCCAAGGGCTTCTCCGTTAGAAAAATTAAAAAACTAACGTGTTTTCTAGTTTCATCTAACTTCCAAAGGTATATTTTTGCGGGACCCCAGCCCCCATTCCGAGCCATTTGTTACGCCGTCTTATTACTAAATTACATTCCAAATAATACACAAGTACAAAGACGGTCGTAATATCTAGGTATAGGTTCAGACAACAGCAATTAATACGGCCGGCAGATCAATCGCTTGTCGAACAGTGCAAGTGCTCGGCCCGTGGTACAATTCAAAAGAGACTAGTTGCGGTGTACGAATTTCATTTGCTATTTGATCTAGTCAACGAAAACGATCTGGCTCTGATTCTGGCTCAGAATAGATCTGGGTAGTGCGAGTTTCATTACTATCTATTCTGGGTGCATCTGGCTTTAAAGCAGCGACTCCTGGTGAACGCAACAACTTCACAGTTCATATTTCAGTTCAGTTCAGGTCATATTATGACAATTCTGATCCGAATGCCTCGAAGAATCTATTCGGAGACCAGGACAAGTTAGCGTGATGTCATCTCGTCTAAAGATTCTCTGGAGGATGTATTATCACCTGAGCCTTTAGTTTATTGCTCTCCGGTTTCCCTGTAAAGGCCCAAGGTACACAATAGCAACCCTTTTCCTAAAAATAAAAGAAACAATTAATTCGAAATTCGATCATGTCATGTCTATTAGTATTTAGTAGTATTGCTGTGTATGTTGTGTGTTTATTTTTTGTGACATTTTTTTGTCGCATTTTTATCTTTGGAGGTGCTTGTTTTACCTTGTTTTGTTTTGTTTTTATTTCGTGGAGTATATTTGTAAGCTATTTTGTTGCCGTTCCCTGTTTATCTGTATTAAGTGTTACAACAATTACTTATGAGCCGTCCACCGAAGACCAGCGCCGGGGTGCTTTTTAGATGCCTTGACATTATGCTGAGTGGGGGGAGCATTTTTGTGCCACATAGAAAATTTTCATGTTTTATTCTTGTGAATACTATTCTTGTATTTTTGACACAAATAAACATTTTTAATTTCATTCATTTCATTTCATTTTTAAATACAAATAAAATCCTTGATAACCTACCTCCTTGGTTGCTATGTTTTAGAGTATAAAGATCGTTTCATTTTTAAATAACACGGTTGCTGCGTGGTCGATGCTAGCTAGTATTTGAAGAAGGTTGTCAAAATAATGACCTTATTTCCAAGCATGCATGTGCGAGAAGAAGTATTTTTCTGATTAACACTCTTGACTCAACGAACGCTTCATTCCTTACCTTGCGCCACAACCCCAGTAATCGCTCTGGGCTGATTGATGAACGCTCGCCCCCCGCGCCCCGCCCCCCCTGGACTCAACCGCCGTTTAGACCTGAGTGATCCATGGCTATGAGATCTATTACCCGGGATACATTACCACGTTCATTGCCGGGCTTTATTTTAATTTACTCTATGTAGACATTTGGAATAAATCAATTTTTCTAAGTTTATTTGTTGTTTTATTCTCGTTATAAATGTCTTGTTATCTGAGTCTGGTCATAAACACCCAACCGCAATACCTTCGGTATCTGTGAACATGGCGCATGCAACTGTGCCGAAATACGGGATAGGTACTCAAAAATAATAAACATTGTAAGAATTATAATTATAAGTTACCGTGATAGTTTCGTGGTAGGTTTCTGCCAGAAACCGACTGAATGGACTTTACCGGATAAATTAGGCCTTCCCAAATCTATACTCTAGCCAAACTCGTTAAAGAAATGTAAACAAACCAAATTAGGGTCATCACAAATCTGGGCAAACATGTTTTTTGTGTTTTTCGGATTATTACTTACTTGATTACTGCATTTTACATAATAGATATTGTAAGACTTATTATTGTCACTACACATCTCATTTAAATCAGTCGCTCATCGTCGGTAAATACTTTATAATACGAAGAACGTAAAAAAACGTTAACTCTTTTCGCTTGTTAACCCTATTCAACAAATGTCATTACCAAAATTGAGGCATTCTAAACAATTCTGTTATTATAAACTAGCATTCCAATTGAAGATGACAATAGTATCCATATGGGGTCGATTATCTTAACTACCTCTGAAATCTGCAGCGTAAACAGTGCATTTGCAATGCAAAACAAACATTCATGAACAAATTGAATTGACGTTATAGAAAATTAGCAGCAGTTGATTAATGTATGTAATAAATAAATTATTGAATCTTCAAGCGCAGTTTTTTAATTATTTCAAGGTAGCTAGCTAATTTATTCACTCACATAGGTTAAAATCAAGCTGATTGTACTGTGGTTTTTGGTTTTTAAATTTTCCATACAATATTTAATATAATAAATCTTTTACGTAAAATCTTTCCCGTTGACCTGGCAAAGGTTGTCAATACATGCCTGTCACTGGTTGCTTGGCACCGCTTTGTTGGTAAACATTCTTTATTGAATTTGGCTATTGTATAAGCAAAAGCATTCAGGGGATTAATTGGGAGATAGTGTGTGAGGGAGAAAAATTAGGGTAATAAAAACGGGTTATATCTGATATACTTATACACATAATTTGCAGTGCGCTGTTTCTGATCAGTCCAGAGTGACGCAAGGTTGCTAACTCAACCGCATATTATTCCTAACTTTGTCATTGGCCAATAGGCAAACCGCGTTAAGCCATTCAATATTATAAATAAATAAAAAACGACGACGACCATAACTACTTGAGGTTCGTTAATGTATTACAACTTCTCGTACCTTTGTACGTCCATCCAATCAACTAGCGACTCTGGCAGTGCATCACACAGTTAAGGACGAAAGCTTAGTACCAACACAAATAAGGAGATCCCAGAAGGTAAGTTTCCGTCTTAGGTGAGCGAACCAGTCCTAGTGCAGACAGGGCCGTAGCTAAACTTGAATTTGAGGTAGGGCTGCTGCGGTTACAGGTAAAATGTTACTGTTCTGGCCAATCGAATTTTGGTGTCCTTGATTTGTGAATATGGTGCGAGTCAGGTTGATACTTATGTAATTTTCGGGGTGATATACAGAATGTAACAAAATGCCCTTAAATTGCGATTCCGAAGTTGGTGCCATAGTAAAAGTTGTTCTTCGCTACGGCCCTAAGTGCAGATAAGGAGACTGCAGAAGGTAATATTGGGTCCTTACCTATGAAATTAATGTCACTAATGTTAATAATTAATGTTATTAATTGATGTTTTAACCGCCTCAGTGGTCTAGTGGCTAAGACCACCAGTTTATACCCAGAGGGCCCGGGTTCGATTCCCAGCGGGGGGTACATGTTTGTGCTCGGTTTGGTTGGTGGTAGAGCTTGTGCGTGTGCGTGTGCGCGTGCGCGTGTGCGTGTGCGTGTGCGTGTGCGTGTGCGTGTGTGTGTGTGTGTGTGTGTGTGTGTGTGTGTGTGTGTGGGGGTGTGTGTGTGTGTGTATGAATGAATGTATGTATGTATGTATGTATGTATGTGATTAGAATGCTACATTAGCGTTGAGTAACAATAGGCTATATTAAAAAAAAAAAGAAATGCGATATGAAGTCCTCGGGGTCAGCTAGTAAGTGATACATTTGTAGATTGATTGCAACATATTTAGTTTCCCTTGTCGGTGTCAGATGGCGCTATATATTCAACACTATGTGTGCGTTGCTCGAGTGCGAGCGCATTTGTATGAAGCTTACCTTCTGCAGTCTCCTATTTTGTAATACCAACCAGCCATTATGTCAAGCGTACCGAATAATTCAAATCCATAGCCACCGCCACCCGGCACCCTCCACCCGATGATAAATTAACAATATTATTGAGCGTACAGTGCCGTCTGGCAAATTAAATTCGTCAAACACTCCGTTATTGCTGTCTAGAACAATTTGCTGCGCTGAATTATAGAATGCCTGTCTTACTTTGACGTTTTTACACGTGGTCCGCGCCACAACATTAACTTAAGGGGAGGGATGCTTGTTGCCACAAAAGGTCGTCTATAAATAAAGCGTCGACTTAATGACCCTTAAGCATACAGGTAAAGTAAAGTAATTAGCTTGTACATTGTCCCATTGGTGGGTAAAGGCTGACAACCATAGAAATTGTAAAGGAAGACAACCAAAATATTGTAAGTACTCGCTTTAGTTAGTAGGACTTATTAAAGTCCGCCTTGCTAAGTCTGGATATTGTTTTGTTCCGACAGTTAAGAGTTAAATAAAATATACAGTTTCCCAGCAACTAGTTATGGATTTCAATTTTATAAAGTGCGACTTTATCTACCTACCTTATCTTTAAAACGAGCACTTCCCAGGTGTATAAAAAATACATTATCTTTAAGTTATCATAGTTCAAAATTCAAAATTCAAAATTCAAAAACATTTATTCAGTTTAGGCTACAAGTAGCTCTTATGAATGTCACTATGCCAACGGTTCGTAAGTCTACTCTGGGCGGGAGATCTTGTACTGAGAAGAACCGGCAAGAAACTCAGCAAGTGTCCAGCTCTTTTCTCCCTTACAGCGTCAAAAATATTGGAAAATGCCCTATCATAGCAGGACACTTTCCATTACAATAAACACAAAAAAGACAACCACAACATGTAAAAAAAAAAAAAAAAAAAAAACACAAAATAAAAAATATACGTTAACAAATTTGCATCAGTTCTATAGTACCTACATTTGCTGGGGCGAATCAGTTCTCAAGGGGCAACCGCACAACGGCAGACGCAGTGTAAGCAGACCTCCAACAAGGTGGATCGACGATCTGGTGAAGGTCGCAGGTAGCCGCTGGATGCGAGATGCACAAAAATATCCTTGGAGAGGCCTTTAACCAGCTGTGGCCGTCTTTTGACTGAGATGATGATGATAATGATGATGAAAGTTCTATATGTTATACAAAGATCAAATCAGTAGTAAATATTCACATTCACATGCATTTCATTGGTGTTGCCCGTAACATTAACTACAAATAATGAATATTCCTACTTCTACGCACTGGGAATTATTCATTATTTGTAGTTCATTGTGTGTGTCGTTTTCTTATTGCGTTTATTGCTTTCTGTGGCATTTGGAATTTGCTTAACTTTCATGTGTGTTCGCGGTTTGTAAGCTTTTAAGCGATGGCAAGTATTTTAGCATTAACAATGCAGAATTTATTTTAAAGTCAGTACAGGGATACATTATAGACAATAAAAATAATGGGGTAGTCGGCAGGTCAGTCAATAGGGAAACTTTCTAGCGCCTGTCAAATGTTATTAACTATTAGTAAATTGAGGAGCTCGATGGCGGAGGAACTCGATGGCGCAGTGGATAACGCGCCCGGTCTGCGAGTGCTGAGGTTAAGCAACATTCGCAAGGGCCGGTCATCGGATGGGTGACCAAAAATTTATCATCTCGAGCTCCTCCGTGCTTTGGAAGGCACCTAAAGCCGTTGGTCCCGGCTGCATTAGATCCGCACCGGGCCCGCGTGGTAGTTTATGGTACCCGTTCTCCCTTTCCATCCAGCATCCAGGGAAGGCTCGTGCCCCAGCAGTGGGGACATAAAATGAGCTGATGATGAAGATGATGATGATGATGATTTGTAAATGGTATAAATAATAACTGAAGCTAAATCGATTGTATGTAAGTATATCGAACGCTAATTCTTTTTTTCCTCTAATTAATGACTTGGTGCAGCTCACACACATTTGGCCAGTGTTTAAGTTAAAACATTATTTTTATTTAAGTGACGACAGAAATGTTTAATAATAAATATAACTTTTTATTTTTTAAGTGCTAATTGCTGCACTGAAGCTGAATTAAATATTTATAAAATACAGTGAAAAGCAGTCAAAAATCAAAAAGCAGTGAAAAAATTTAGTGCGTCAGCCTTCCCGGTAGCATAATGGTCAGTGCAGAAGACCCAGGTTCGATTCCTGGCTGGGTTGGGTAGGCATTTAACTTTTTCACTGTATTTTATAAATATTAAGGCCCACTTGCACATTCTAGAGTCATTATTTAACTCTTGGTTAGGTGCTAGTCCAAGGTTAAATCAATAATTTGTCTTACACTGCAACAGTAAACCCCAGGTTAAAACGATAAATATTTAACCCAGCCAAATCAGAGGGTTAAGGTCCTTTAAATAAACAAACCCCTGGTGGTTGCGCCAGTTGGTGACTTTTAAATTTGCCGCGCAAATATAGTTTTCGCTATCGTAATATTTTCCTATTTGTTAAAAGTAGTTTGATTGGCGCTGTACCAGCTTCCTTTACCCATCTCTCTCTAATACATACCTTTCTCGTGCACAAGAGCGAGACCGCAATTATAGAACGCCGCACGCCAACGAGCACGCAAACAAACTCGCTGCGGCTGCAATCGTAAATTAGTGCAATGACAGACAGCGTTTTGAAAAGATGGCCGCACGCGCTGAGAGGAGATCTCCATTTTTGGTTGTATTTTTTTTATTATATTAAAAGGAGGCAAACGAGCGGGTCTAGTGATGGAAAGTAATCGCCGCCGCCCATAGACACCCGCAAAACCAAAGAAATCGCAGATGCATTGCCGGCCTTGAGGAAGGAGTTGGATCTTGAGGAGGAAGGTGGCGGTATTACGCCGGGCGAGCCGGCACATTTCGTGCTGCAACGCAGCGTGGCTCTACCACTTAGATATACCGTCTGATAGCTATTACCGCGTTACGAGTGTTAAAAACTGTGAGAGACCACGTGCTAGTGGTCCGTGTTCCAGCCAAATTTATCCACCGGCCACCAACCTGGGCCCCGAGTCTGTATAATGACCAATATTTCATAGCCCATTTCCAATCCAGTTATATTCCAACGCCATTATATTGAGCAGTGTGTTAAAATCGGTAGTCCGCCATACCAATATCAATAGCCAATGGAGTTGCAGTGGGGTGGAAATGGAATGGTCTCATACTAGTTGTCGATGTTACCATTCAAAATCTACCATTTCTTTCGAAAATTGTAAACTGTTTTTTTTTTATTTTTGCATTTACAATCTATGAATTAAATATTTATGTTTTCTTAAAAGGAATCCACTTTATTAAAATCACATGAAACATTAATAAATTCTTGAGTTTTCACGAACAATACGGTTGCGAGTAGTGTTCTTACACCTTAATTTAATAGAATAACGCCGATTGTCTTTGGATTTAAGTTACATTAATCTATGGTCAATCTGAAAAATATGTCAAAATATAACCTCTAATCTATTTTAATAAAAAGTATTTTAAATTAAATTGCTAAATGCGTTACATTTAAGAGTTTTGTGCTGCATTAATAAAGTCTGCAAGTAAGTACCTACAATTATTTAATCTAGTCCTTTGTCATGATTAAATTCCAATATTTAGAATGCACTATATTACAATTTGTATTTTGAATTTATAACCAATTTAAAAGTATATCCTTAAATACTACAAAACGAATCTAAAGCAAGCTTTGAAAAATACAAGACAGCATTGTGTGGAACTAGTAATTTTATTTAATACATTTGCCTACAATAACAATAAAATAATCACAAAAGTTTATTTGTTTGTATGAGATTGCCTGAGATTTTTGTTGTAAGAGGCGAGGGTTTTATATCAAGTTACATTAAATAAATGAAATACTTATATGTGTATAGTGATAGGTTTGCCCTAGAGATTAACTTTAAAAGTGGTTAATTAGCATGTTACTTGTAAAAAAGTAGTAAAATGTAACACAGACCACACTATTCTATGACTGAATAAGTAAGGTGTAACAAGCGTTTTGTTGTGCTACTCATTAGTAAATAGAGTTATAACAATCTGTCCAGACTGTAATTACATTATTGTTTCATTTTACAGACAAATCATGATAATGGAATATGCTGGAAACGATCATGTACAAAATTGCTGGAAAATGAATGGCTCATCAAATAATGAATAATATTTATCTGCAATTACATTTTTATTATGTGATTACCGGAGATGTTTATCTTAGGCGGTAAGTGTTTTATATCAAGTTAAAATACTTACCTACATAAGTAATAAATAAATGGGGATGTGTTTGCCCTATAAATGAAGATTAGAAAAACTTTAAAAAGTGGTTAATTAGCATATTCTCATTAAATGTAGTAAAATCTAACACAAATAGACCATGCTATAAATCTTCATGAGTAAGGTATTATGAGCATGATAATGTACATAGTTGTTATTATCATGCTACTTATTAGTAAATAGAGTTGTAACAATCTGAGCAGACTTTATATACATAATTATGTTTTATTTTACAGACATCAAGATGAAGCAGTATGTGGACATGGTTATACAATATTGCAAGAAATGTCTTATCTGCCTAGACTAGATGATTGGATATACTTAATAATATGGCTCATATGGCTGCATCTTTTTAAGATAGTGAACTGTGAAACAGTTTACTAACCTCTGACCGACATTGACATCAATTGATGCATTTATTTACTTTATTTAATTATATTAGATTAGGTAAGTTAGTAACGCATTGATGTCGCGGTCGGTCACAGGTTAATAATAATAAAATAATTTAAAATAATACATATAAGAGATGATTTTGAAAATAAATACAAATGTTAAAATTGCAATAGGTTTTTATTTACCATAATACATAGGTATCAAGTGAATTAAGACCTTTGCCCAGCAAGACAAAGTAGGTTAACTTAATACAAAATAACAAAATGTAATAATTAACACTGAAATTACCTATTACATTTCCTACTGAATTGATTCTAGGCCAATTGCTAAGACTTTTATTTCATACTATGTAAATAAAAATTTAGTAAAGTAGGCACTCATTTGTTAAAAAGTCATAGCAAATAACCACCAAACTTAAATCAATGCTTTAAGGTCTTACAAAATAAAGCAATAAAATACAGTTTTCTCCTTTTGTATTGACTGTTCAACAATTTAATGCCTGTAAGCACAATAAAAACTGTGCTGTAAATGTACTTCATTTTAACTTTTGTAAGAAAAAAATATTAGTAGTAAAAATGGCTGAAATCTATTCAGTAGCCAAATCCTGAACAAACTACTTTTTCACTGTGCATGACTGCATGTTAGTGATGTTGCATGTAATGTGTGTCACATTGTAGGTACCTAAGTAGTTTATTATTATATAATAAAAGTTTTATTTGCAAGAATATGGTTTTAAAGATGTACACAGGTAAACAATAAATAATTTTTATTTCTATAATAAGTAATAGAAGATGTTACAATCTTTTTACAATACAATCAAAGCTAATCAAAGACATTTAACTAAATCTCTTTTTGAATACAATACAATTCACTGAGACTTGATTTTGCAACATGATGAATTTACTATGCTTAAATTGACAATGTCACCAACCTCTTGGAATAATTATTATAATTATATTTTAGAATTAAGTAGATACTTCCTTCAAGTCTTAACCTCAATGTGCCTAACTACGAGTAGGTCTTTCGGTAGAAAATGACTAGGTATAATTCATTGAAACTTGTTTCTATAAGTTATGACATACATAGGTAACTCAGTAGATTCATCATCATTTCATCAATAGATAATAAACTTTGCACTGTCTGGTCACCACCGCGTAGGTATCCGAGCTTTCAAAGGCATGTTTAGGGTTATGGTTCGTTCACTCTGTTGGCTTCTTCATCTCTCTCTTGGCGTGTCAATGGCCATATTATCTTCCTGACCCAAAAGTCACGCGCACGGCAGTGTCTGTGGCCTTCATTTTTCATTAGGTCTTCCCTTGTGCAGATGGTGGAGCACAAGGGGCAGGAGAGAAGGTGGATCATGTCCTAAATCGGAGCACCACAGTAAACAAGCCCCGCGGCATAGCTCCACCACTGAAACATGTTTGACTTAAAGCGACCTACGTCCGTATGAAGTAGAGTTTTTGCCAAAAGGCCACTGCAGTCCATTTCCTGGTGGCAGATGTTCTGCCGGTTGATCTTCATGAGGAAAGGTTTGATTTCAGCCACTGATTCCAGCAATGATTTTAGGTTACGTATGTTTTAAAACTCTAAAAAGGCTTTCGAAGGCGATTTTCCGCGTCAGTTTTGTGACTCAAATTACTCATACGGAGCGCAAAATTTGTAAAAGTTCTCATTTTGACAAATTTTTCAATAAATATTTGATCAAATACTGCTCTTGAGGTATCTTTGCACAATGGAAATGAAATTGTGAAAACGCAACTCCGAGGCAATTGATAGAAACGTCAAACTCGCTTAAAATGTTCCCGGACTACCGTAACTTCAACTATTTCGTTTCCACGCACACTCCATTACAAGACGGACTACCAAATAGACCAATGGCAGTGGAATGGTCAGCCATTGATCCTTATGTCAGTCACGGACTACCAAATGTCAAAAATTATGCCATTGCCATTCCATTGCAAGTCTATTGGTACGCTTGAACATATACAGACTCGGGGCCCTGGGCCCCGAGTCTGTATAATGACCAATATTTCATAGCCCATTGCCAATCCAGTTATATTCCAACGCCATTATATTGAGCAGTGTGTTAAAATCGGTAGTCCGCCATACCAATATCAATAGCCAATGGAGTTGCAGTGGGGTGGAAATGGAATGGTCTCATACTAGTTGTCGATGTTACCATTCAAAATCTACCATTTCTTTCGAAAATTGTAAACTGATTTTTTTTTATTTTTGCATTTACAATCTATGAATTAAATATTTATGTTTTCTTAAAAGGAATCCACTTTATTAAAATCACATAAAACATTAATAAATTCTTGAGTTTTCACGAACAATACGGTTGCGAGTAGTGTTCTTACACCTTAATTTAATAGAATAACGCCGATTGTCTTTGGATTTAAGTTACATTAATCTATGGTCAATCTGAAAAATATGTCAAAATATAACCTCTAATCTATTTTAATAAAAAGTATTTTAAATTAAATTGCTAAATGCGTTACATTTAAGAGTTTTGTGCTGCATTAATAAAGTCTGCAAGTAAGTACCTACAATTATTTAATCTAGTCCTTTGTCATGATTAAATTCCAATATTTAGAATGCACTATATTACAATTTGTATTCTGAATTTATAACCAATTTAAAAGTATATTCTTAAATACTACAAACCGAATCTAAAGCAAGCTTTGAAAAATACAAGACAGCATTGTGTGGAACTAGTAATTTTATTTAATACATTTGCCTACAATAACAATAAAATAATCACAAAAGTTTATTTGTTTGTATGAGATTGCCTGAGATTTTTGTTGTAAGAGGCGAGGGTTTTATATCAAGTTACATTAAATAAATGAAATACTTATATGTGTATAGTGATAGGTTTGCCCTAGAGATTAACTTTAAAAGTGATTAATTAGCATGTTACTTGTAAAAAAGTAGTAAAATGTAACACAGACCACACTATTCTATGACTGAATAAGTAAGGTGTAACAAGCGTTTTGTTGTGCTACTCATTAGTAAATAGAGTTATAACAATCTGTCCAGACTGTAATTACATTATTGTTTCATTTTACAGACAAATCATGATAATGGAATATGCTGGAAACGATCATGTACAAAATTGCTGGAAAATGAATGGCTCATCAAATAATGAATAATATTTATCTGCAATTACATTTTTATTATGTGATTACCGGAGATGTTTATCTTAGGCGGTAAGTGTTTTATATCAAGTTAAAATACTTACCTACATATATAATAAATAAATGGGGATGTGTTTGCCCTATAAATGAAGATTAGAAAAACTTTAAAAAGTGGTTAATTAGCATATTCTCATAAAATGTAGTAAAATCTAACACAAATAGACCATGCTATAAATCTTCATGAGTAAGGTATTATGAGCATGATGTTGTACATAGTTGTTATTATCATGCTACTTATTAGTAAATAGAGTTGTAACAATCTGAGCAGACTTTATATACATAATTATGTTTTATTTTACAGACATCAAGATGAAGCAGTATGTGGACATGGTTATACAATATTGCAAGAAATGTCTTATCTGCCTAGACTAGATGATTGGATATACTTAATAATATTCATATGGCTGCATCTTTTTAAGATAGTGAACTGTGAAACAGTTTACTAACCTCTGACCGACATTGACATCAATTGATGCATTTATTTACTTTATTTAATTATATTAGATTAGGTAAGTTAGTAACGCATTGATGTCGCGGTCGGTCACAGGTTAATAATAATAAAATAATTTAAAATAATACATATAAGAGATGATTTTGAAAATAAAGACAAATGTTAAAATTGCAATAGGTTTTTATTTACCATAATACATAGGTATCAAGTGAATTAAGACCTTTGCCCAGCAAGACAAAGTAGGTTAACTTAATACAAAATAACAAAATGTAATAATTAACACTGAAATTACCTATTACATTTCCTACTGAATTGATTCTAGGCCAATTGCTAAGACTTTTATTTCATACTATGTAAATAAAAATTTAGTAAAGTAGGCACTCATTTGTTAAAAAGTCATAGCAAATAACCACCAAACTTAAATCAATGCTTTAAGGTCTTACAAAATAAAGCAATACAATACAGTTTTCTCCTTTTGTATTGACTGTTCAACAATTTAATGCCTGTAAGCACAATAAAAACTGTGCTGTAAATGTACTTCATTTTAACTTTTGTAAGAAAAAAATATTAGTAGTAAAAATGACTGAAATCTATTCAGTAGCCAAATCCTGAACAAACTACTTTTTCACTGTGCATGACTGCATGTTAGTGATGTTGCATGTAATGTATGTCACATTGTAGGTACCTAAGTAGTTTATTATTATATAATAAAAGTTTTATTTGCAAGAATATGGTTTTAAAGATGTACACAGATAAACAATAAATAATTTTTATTTCTATAATAAGTAATAGAAGATGTTACAATCTTGTTACAATACAATCAAACCTAATCAAAGACATTTAACTAAATCTCTTTTTGAATACAATACAATTCACTGAGACTTGATTTTGCAACATGATGAATTTACTATGCTTAAATTGACAATGTAATGAAATGTCACCAACCTCTTGGAATAATTATTATAATTATATTTTAGAATTAAGTAGATACTTCCTTCAACTCTTAACCTCAATGTGCCTAACTACGAGTAGGTCTTTCGGTAGAAAATGACTAGGTATAATTCATTGAAACTTGTTTCTATAAGTTATGACATACATAGGTAACTCAGTAGATTCATCATCATTTCATCAATAGATAATAAACTTTGCACTGTCTGGTCACCACCGCGTAGGTATCCGAGCTTTCAAAGGCATGTTCAGGGTTATGGTTCGTTCACTCTGTTGGCTTCTTCATCTCTCTCTTGGCGTGTCAATGGCCATATTATCTTCCTGACCCAAAAGTCACGCGCACGGCAGTGTCTGTGGCCTTCATTTTTCATTAGGTCTTCCCTTGTGCAGATGGTGGAGCACAAGGGGCAGGAGAGAAGGTGGATCATGTCCTAAATCGGAGCACCACAGTAAACAAGCCCCGCGGCATAGCTCCACCACTGAAACATGTTTGACTTAAAGCGACCTACGTCCGTATGAAGTAGAGTATTTGCCAAAAGGCCACTGCAGTCCATTTCCTGGTGGCAGATGTTCTGCCGGTTGATCTTCATGAGGAAAGGTTTGATTTCAGCCACTGATTCCAGCAATGATTTTAGGTTACGTATGTTTTAAAACTCTAAAAAGGCTTTCGAAGGCGATTTTCCGCGTCAGTTTTGTGACTCAAATTACTCATACGGAGCGCAAAATTTGTAAAAGTTCTCATTTTGACAAATTTTTCAATAAATATTTGATCAAATATTGCTCTTGAGGTATCTTTGCACAATGGAAATGAAATTGTGAAAACGCAACTCCGAGGCAATTGATAGAAACGTCAAACTCGCTTAAAATGTTCCCGGACTACCGTAACTTCAACTATTTCGTTTCCACGCACACTCCATTACAAGACGGACTACCAAATAGACCAATGGCAGTGGAATGGTCAGCCATTGATCCTTATGTCAGTCACGGACTACCAAATGTCAAAAATTATGCCATTGCCATTCCATTGCAAGTCTATTGGTACGCTTGAACATATACAGACTCGGGGCCCTGGGCCCCGAGTCTGTATAATGACCAATATTTCATAGCCCATTGCCAATCCAGTTATATTCCAACGCCATTATATTGAGCAGTGTGTTAAAATCGGTAGTCCGCCATACCAATATCAATAGCCAATGGAGTTGCAGTGGGGTGGAAATGGAATGGTCTCATACTTGTTATCGATGTTACCATTCAAAATCTACCATTTCTTCCGTAAATTGCAAACTATTTTTTTGTTTGGTTTTTCAATAAAATTAATCAATTATAATAAAATTTGTCTCAAGAGAAATCTGTCATTAAAATACACATGAAATATTAATATAAACGTGTTTAAGCGCGGCAAAAATCAAACATTTTAGGCTGTTTAGGAATGGCTTGTGACCATGACCGTCTTAAAAAAAAAAAGTCAAACAATATTTACATTTTCAAAGTGGCACGCGAACACAAAACATGCCATAAATAAAAAGAAGAAGAAGAAATCTGAAGAAAATTCAACTATTTCTGGCTTCTGCTGTTTTTCAACAAAAAAAACCTGTAAGTACTTACAACACAATTTTTATTATAGTCTAATTATAGCTAGAGTATATTGTTCTATGATTATAGTACCCACAGGTTTTACTTCGTTTTGTAAAACAAAACAAACACAGATTTCTTTAATAGGTAGTTACTACGCAATAGGTTCACATTTAATTGTATTTTTATTGTATTATTACCAAACAGTGTCTTCAATTTCCGGTTTGTTCTCGTTATGATTTAGCAAGTCTAGTTTTTGTGATGTCCGCGTAGTTTTTTTTCTTCGACCACAACAACGGTTTCTTAAAAATAATTCTGTATCGTTTTTTCTTTATAGGCACAATGTCTGTAAGCGTCGAGCAGTTGACAGCGCTCATGGACTTCTTGGAGGCGAACCCCGAGTTAGCCCTTGGGCGTGTTAGCAGGAGCAAGGAGGGCCGCTGTCAGGCAAAACGCCTATGGGAGGAATGTGCAGACATCCTTAACAGCATTTCAACAGATTGCATAAATAAAAATGCAACCAATTGGCGTCAGGTGACAATTTAACTATTTCAAAATACTTGACATTATTTCAAGTTTGAGACTAATTTATAATATTTTTGTTTTTAGTACTATAACGAGTACAAATGTAAACTATTAAAAAAAGTGAAGGCTAGAAAAGCAGAGTTGAGTGCCACTGGTAATTTATTAAATATCTTTGTCAATTAATACCTACCAAACCAATTAATTAATGGTGATAATTTGAACATCACATTTTCTCAGTTAATAAATTTTGCTTTTCAGGTGGAGGACCAGCTGCGGAACTGGTATTAACCCCGCTCCAAAATCGCCTGTACACCATTTTGGGGCGGGATGTAGGAGAACCTTTGGATGGAGTCCGGATCAATCCACTTGAGGTATGTTATCCCTTTCTAAGGCCTATGAGTTTCTTATATTATTACATAGTGTGGAATTCATTGAAAAAAATGTTTTTTTCTACCTATTACTTATTTCTTTTCTTTTGTTTTGTACTTTGTTTGGGGGCTTTCTATGGATTTGTTTGATCATTTTTACAAAAGCATATTTTAATAGAAGCTTTTCATATCGATTTTTTTCATAATCATATATTTTTTTTCGCGAATTTTAATGTAGCAATTATTCATATCGCATTTATTTATAAAGCAATATTTCATGGTCGCGTTTATTTTAATCGCTTAAATTACCAATAGCTTTTTTTATTATCTGCAAATATTTTCAGCAGCATTTTTTCTCAATGTTGTTTTTTTACGTTGATTCTTAGAGTTGCTATAATTATATTATGACAGAATATGATTAGTCATATTTTATGATTTTATTTATTTATTATAAGCAAAAATATTTGCAAATAATAAAAAAAGCTACTGGTAATTTAAGCGATTAAAATAAACGCGACCATGAAATATTGTTTTATGAAAAATTGCTACATAAAATTTTGCTAATAAAAAAAATTACGATTATGAAAAAATGCGATATGAGTAATTGCTACATTCAAATTCGCGAATAAAAAAAATTACGATAATGAAAAAAATCGATATGAAAATTTGCTTTTATAAAAATATGCTTTTTTGAAAATTATCTAACAAATCTTTCTATGGCATGCTTATTAATTTTTGTTATTTTTATGTTTATTTCATTGCACTTTTTTTCTAATAACAGTCACACATCACGGAGCAACAAGATGCCTTGTAAGTTTACTAATCAATCATTTTAAAAATAGATTTTGTCTTGTACTAACCCAAGACTTTTTCAGTCTATCATCTTATTAAAATATTTAAGCATTTTTTGTTTGATTGCAAAAATATTAGTATTAACCTCTCTAAATAAATAAATAACTATTTTATTAAATTAAGTTTTATATTTCTTTACAGCTCGTGACCCAGCAATGGGGACATAAAATGAGCTGATGATGATGATGATGATGATGATGATGATGATGATGATGGTGATGATATTTCTTTAGAGTAGAATAAAATAGAATGGAATATGATATAATCAAATAATGTTACTTTCCTTAGGTATGAGGAAGGCCTTTTGGAAGGGCACAATAAAGTTATTTAGATAATAACTTGGTAATAAATTAATAAATTGTTATACAAGTAGTTAGAATGTTTGCACTGTGTTACACACTTTTTCAGATTTGCTCCCGTACCCAGTACGAGTGCAGCCGAAGGCGAAGTAGAAGAAATTGTCTTCACCTTGCCCACTCCTTTGGATGACGGGCTCACACAGCTCTCTCTCAGCGCCCCCATGGACCCGCTATTAGAGATCCGGCACGCAGACGAACCGCTAGAAATCCCGCGCGTCGTCGAACCGGTGGAAGTCCCGCGCGCCGAGGACCCGCCGGCGCCGGTACCGCCGCAGCGACGACGTCGCCGACGTCAAGTAAGAAGTCAGCCACCAATCGGTAAGAAGTAGCTAAATCACCTTATTTTTAATATTTAGGTGTTTTACAACCATTGTATAAGAACAAATTTTTGACCACCAGAGGAGGAACCTTCGTCGCGCGCCGAGGTAACTGCGTCGCTGCAGTCCATAGAGCGACTGTGCTCGGAAGCGACGATGGAGCAAGCGCGCGCCACACACCGCCTCGCCACTGCCATCGAGCTCCTCGCAGAGGCACTTGGACCTCGATTACGTGATATTTTAAACTAATGGTAGCCCCATTAGTTTAAAATATCACGTAATCGTAAATCTTCAGTAAGCTACTTCTTTTTCTACTTCACTGAGTTCATATTGAAATAGGAAATTTTAGAAAGTTTTTATACATAGTGGATACTTATCAAAAAGAAATAAAAAAATAATGTGGTATAATATTAGTCTTTACTCTACTGCCTCAAAATCTGTACATCAAAATGATTTAGGTTGCGTCCGAAAGATTGAGCATATCTACAGCAACCACAACTTGCATTTCCGTCAATGTCTGTAACAATTTTGATTATATTATTAATTTAAAAATAGTAAACAAATACAAAAACATGTCAAGGGATAACATAGAACAACTAATAAATTAATAAGAGGTATTATAGCTTGCTCATTTTATTTCAGACATACCTAAATAGAATATTTAAGCCATTCTCTCTGTCCACAGTTTTACAACAAGAGCTTGTTGCAAAGCTCTGCCCGCGAGGAGGTCAGGGTTGACGCGACGGTTCACCGGATCATGAGCGGCTAGCAAGCTTGCAGCTCCTCTTAAATGCTCTTCATTCTGCAATGAAAAAATTTATTGTAAAGAAAATACTCTAAAGACTTTTTGGTGCTAATTGTTAACATTTTAAGTTTGTTAAACTTAGTTTTCAGTTTTGTTATTATTTTCTGTAGACATTTAATTTTATTATCATAATAATATATTATATTAATATTAAATTTTATTATCATTTAGTTTGAATTGTTTTTTCATTTAAAATTGTTATGCCTTGCTAATTATTTATATCAATGATCGAAAGGGAAAACTGCTAAATGCTGCTTGCTAATGAACGTTAAAATATTAAACTTCAAAATTCACTTTCCACCAATTGATTTTTGACGCTCTAGCATTTATTTCCTTTCTACCGACGATATATTTATTAAGATTGTTATTTAATTTCTGTTAAACAAATTTTAACTTAATTAACCATTAAACATGAAGACTTGCCTGACATTGCCGTCGGCTCTCCGCGTCCAGCTCCTCTGGCGTGAGTAGCTCAACAGGCATATTGCTGCGATTAGCGATGTTGTGCAGCACGCAGCACGCATTCACTATTTTGCCAGCAGTAATGGGGTCATAATGTAGAGCCCGTGCCGCTAGCAAACATCTAATAACAAGTGCATGTAATATGTAAAGATTCAGTGGGTCATAGTGTACTGAGAAAAAGAAAAAGAAAAAACTAAAAATTTTATATTTTGAAATTTGTTATTTAGTTAAAATGTTTAATTATTATTTTATTAAAAGTTTTATAGAAGTGATGTGTTTACCTGAAACGAGCCTTTAACACTCCTATACAGCGCTCCACTGTGTTACGTGCTGTGACATGAAGTTTATAGAAATGGTGTTGTGGAGTCCCTTCCACAGTATTTAGGATTGGGGTCATCATTGTTTGCCGCAAAGGATACCCACTATCGCCTGTATGACAATATTATTAATGCAAAAAAATTCTTATATTAAATCGTTAATTTTATTTCTTTAAACTGTATAATGTGTAATAAAAATGCATTTCCTACCCAATAAAAATGCTTGCTCCCCATTTCTATTAATATCTAGTAGATGTTGGCTCAGGGGATGACTCTGCCAGACAATGGAGTCATGAGATGATCCAGGACTACTAGGGTCTACGCAGAGGATGTTAAGATCCGAATCGCAAATCTACAACAAATTACAATGGTTGAAATTGTGTCTTTGAATCCCTTGAGTTACATCGATTTGTGTTACCCTGTAATTCAATGGAATCAATTCATCTATCATTAGTAGTACTATCATTTATCACTTATTACAATGACATTGTTAATTGTATTATATTAAGTATATAATTATATACAAAATATTATGATTAAACATTACCCAAAACAAAATTTAAGTTAGTTAAATATAATTAGTGGATAAGTGAATTAAAATCGTACTTACTATCATAACATTCAGGGAGTGGTATCCCTTTCTGTTATAATAACGCTCTTCATGGATTGTAGGCCTCAAAATTGCCACATGGGTGCCATCTATGCAGCCTAATACTCCCGGAATCCCAAACCGATAGAATCTACAATGAAATTAGATTAAATTAAATTAGTACTTAGGTATGTACCTACCTATTTCCAAACAAAATAGTTACAAATGATGGATAAATTATTATGAATTCTGCATGATACAATACATCACAAACAATAACTCACCGTGACTTAATTATATTTCTTTCAGTCCGCTGTAAAGGCCACTTGACAATATTTTTAAATATCAGTGGGTTGTTTAACGCTGCCGTCACATGTCTCACAGCTCTAGATACTGTAGTCTGTGAAACATTGTGAAGCAAGCTTTGCCCCACTATTAATTGGTAGGAACCAGTGGCGTAAAACGCCAGAGCTATCAGGATCTGTAATGTAAATTATTGATAAGATGACAATTTGCATTAGATTTTTTTAAATATTCAAACCAATTAGGTTATATGGTTCTTACCTTTAAAGTTACGGTGATCCCACCACTACGCTGTGCTCTTGGCATAAATGGCAAAATCTTGCTAATTAGCTGTTTCACCGTTGCTTTCCCGAAGCGAAAAGTTTTTATAAATTCTGCCTCGGGAATTTCGAATGGGTAGATGTTGCGCCGTAAAATAGCGCGTATTTGGCCACGGCGACGGAGATTCCGACGGCGATCTTCCTCATCAGCCATGGCCAAGAGGCGCAAACGGAGAGGATACGTAAAAGGCCTCATTATCCTCAATTATATTTTGCAAATACTGCCACTAGACGTATGTTTGCACAATGGAAATGAAATTGTGAAAACGCAACTCCGAGGCAATTGATAGAAACGTCAAACTCGCTTAAAATGTTCCCGGACTACCGTAACTTCAACTATTTCGTTTCCACGCACACTCCATTACAAGACGGACTACCAAATAGACCAATGGCAGTGGAATGGTCAGCCATTGATCCTTATGTCAGTCACGGACTACCAAATGTCAAAAATTATGCCATTGCCATTCCATTGCAAGTCTATTGGTACGCTTGAACATATACAGACTCGGGGCCCTGGTGCCGGTTCAGACTGCTTGCCCGCCAGCCGCACACGTGGTGCCTACTGCCGCTTGCTGATCAAGGTATTCCGTCCTCTTACTCCATCGAACTTTTTACTCATCCCTCGCAGTTCGAAACATCGCCTAGCCTAGTATAACGCCAATAAAAAATACAGTCCACTACAAATTATAGCATCGCCCGCGCCAACACCTGGAGTCAGCAAGGATGTACGACTTTACTAACACTCACGCGGTTTTCTTGATAGAATTTATAAATTGAATTAATAAGTGGCATTGTTTTCTTTATTTGCCAACACTCATACACGATTAAGAACAAATACAGATTAATAATCCACTATTATTTCACTTATATTTGACAAAACCAAAGTTTTAGAAAATAAATAAATAATTTTAATTCATTTTATGTCATAAAGTATCTACAGGGTGCAAATAAAACTTAGGTAGGTACCTAGGTACATGATATACTTTCCCTCCAAAAAGTCTATCAACAACCTAGATATCCACCACGTTATGGGCTGTAACTGGCAGTGAACTGTGATAGTTAGTTGTGATGATAAAAATTCTTTAAAAAATACATAACTAACTTCTAAAATATCTATAGAGGTAAAAAGTTTCGTTAAAATTATTCTTAAACTTTTATAAGGAAAAGTCACCTTTCTCCAACCAACACCGAATCTGAGTGGATGCCAAATATTAACTCCATAAGGCTGTTTACACGAAATGAGTATCACAAAAATGTTTACAAACCATCTTTTTATTTTTTTCATTAAATAAAAGCCTTCCACTACAAATGGTTGGCAACATTCTTTTGTTTCGCAAATTGCATTCCTCTTTATAAAACCTAATTCGTTCATTTCGAATCGTCACTCACCGTTGGCCAACGATGGGTTAAAATAAATGCTATTAATGCTTCGATCGATAGTTGGGTAAGGGAATTATCAGTTTTCTGCTAACGAAACGCATCCACATATATAACATTAAACCGAACGCACTAACTAGGAACATTGCAGGATGTTTTTAATAACATACAATGTTCCTAATAAAGGCTGATAACTAATTTAAAGCGATGATGGCTTTAAAATCAACTAAACTTAGCAATCCCATAATATATTGCATCCGCCATTTTAATAAAATCAGCTTAAAAATAAGTTTATGTAAATACACACGCCTGCACGTCAACCTACCACAGACTGTCAAATTTCCTGAATAGACTTTTTTACGGCTTTATGATATGGTCGAAAATGTATTAAAGAAATTTTACAGTTTTAGATACGTTGATGTGAAGGCGTCTGTACTTTAAACTTTAACATGCGTAGTACGTCGACTGATAACTTGGATCAAGCAAACCTTTAGTCGATTTTAATTGTGAGACAGAATCAGTTAGCAGAGAAATGATAAATCATTAAAAAAAGTATCTTAGGGTGATGTGACAATAGGGACTGTTTGTTCCCTGGGCTGTTCAACTCTTGGCGCTTCACTTTGCTTAGCTGGACCGGTTTTGGTGATAGGGACGATCCTCTCCCCTGTGCTTGGCGGTGGACGTCTTGGTGCGGTGACTGTGAGGACTCCGTCTGAGGATAGGGTGCTGACGAGATCCGCTACGTCATATCCTGAGGGGAGGATGTATCTGCGCGTGAACTGGCGAGATATGAAGCCGTGCTCGTCTTGCTTCTCTTCGTGTTTGCCTTCGACCACCACTGAGTTGTTGGAGACTTTTACGGTGATCTCTTCGGGGGAGAACTGCTGGACGTCTAGGATAACCTGGAATGTTAAGTTGTGCTTTGAGTTTTTGGTAAAAGTATCATGTAGAAGGTAGGTATGTTAAGCAGTTGATCCTGGTGCTTGTCATAAGATAGTAGTCGTTAATACCCACCCTGTTAATAACAACCTGCCAATGTTCGTCGGCTTATAATATTTTTTATTTTTATTATATGGTCAAAAAATGTTATGTAAGAAATTGAAATTATGTACCTATGTAAGCTAATATACGCTGTATACGATTTTTTTTACCATTACATACAATAAATGGTTACCACTAAATTTTATTGTAATATGTAATGTAATGTTTCTATTACGAGTGTAAAATGTAGCTAGATCTAAGTTTCTTGCTACGGTTTTCAGGCAGAAGCGTATTAATTGTGAATATCTATGACTAATTCTATTATAAATTATATATTTCTTGGTTGCTTATCAATGACATGTTGATTACTTTTGCGATGAGCAGATTCACACAGATCACACAGAAGATTTCTCCAAATAATTACATCAAAATTCAAAATCATTTTATTCAGTTTAGGCTACAAGTAGCTCTTATGAATGTCACTATGCCATCGGTTCGTAAGTCTACTCTGGGCGGGAGATCTTGTACTGAGAAGAACCGGCAAGAAACTCAGCAAGTGTCCAGATCTTTTCTCCCTTACAGCGTCAAAAATATTGGAAAATGCCCTATCATAGCAGGACACTTTCCATTACAAATAAACACAAAACATACTTATAGAAGACAACCACAACATGTAAAAAAAAAAAAATAATAAAAACAAAAAATAAAAATTCTAGGTTAACAAATTTACATCAGGCAAAAGTTTCAATTTCCACAATGTCCACATCGTTTACAGCTTGCATTCAAATCTCACCTCAAACTTATCCTTAGTAAAGTTGATGGTCGACGAAGACTCTTGCCTCGCCAGGTTCGTTCTCCACGGCCTGAAGTAGGAGTTCCTGAACAAGGAGCTGGATGGCACAGTGGAGAGGGATGAGAGCAGCTCGTCCCGGCGCAGTCCCATGCCGAAGTGCTGGTCCAGCAGGCGAGACGGCCTCTCGAAGTCGTCCCACCAGTCGCGGAACATCATGGGGACTATCGACATCTGGAATAAGGAGAAAACGCATCATCATCATCATCATCAAGTCATTTTTATGTCCCCACTGTTGGGGCACGAGCCTTCCCTATGGATGGATAGGGAGAACGGGCCATAAACCACCACGCGGGCCCAGTGCGGGTTGGTGATTGTTAACGACTGCACGAGAAGTTAACAACGACGAACCATGGTGGAGCTCGAGATGATACATTTTTTGATTTGATGACAAATTGTAAAAAAAAAAATTCGACTTTTCATACTAACTCGATCACCTGATGGGTCACTTTGTATGGAGAGTCGAAAATTTTTTTTACAATTTCCATTTTCTGACGTTGGCATAGATAGACATGGCCTATATAGACATGTTAACATGGGTACGTTTCGGGAATATTACCAAACATCTACTAACAAAAAAAGTTTTTTTAAAGGTAGTAAGTTATTGTGATATCATTATTCGAGTGCCTAGTGTGAGTTTTTTTGCTATCCGTATTAATTCGATTACGTTACGAAAACGAAAATTAGTATGGCACTGAAGCAGCGTCTCCTTGCGACATATGAGAAGAATAAAAATTTTGCCATACAAATTCTCGTTTTCGTTAACTCGACCGAATGTCAATAATAAATCCCTCTAGGCCCTCTGGCTCTTCAATCTTACGATCCGATCCGAAGCACAGATTAGTTAATAGTTACTTCCGAAGTCCGAACCACTCGGAGAATCTAGTAGGAAACGGAGAGACGCACTAGTGCGTGATCCTATTCCCTCTAGAAATCCTCTGACAGTGTTTCGTTTCACACGGCTTGAGGAACCCTTTAGGTTTCTCGCCGCCCCCAAAAAAGTCGGTGACGCAGAAAATACCGCCAGAAGCATTAGCAAACATTCTCCAAAAAATTAATTCAGTTGATCAACTTAACGACTACTTTAAAGATATCTGCAATGATTATAGGGTCACTACAGTTGTAGCTACCTAGTATAATATTAACTAACACCACATTTAATTATTACGATAAGCAACTCCACCTTTCAATCCAACCATCATTTAAAATATGAGTAAGATTGTCAATAAATGTTTCTAGCTACTTTTAACTCTATAGCCAGCAAAAGTTACCTACCTGCCACAAATAATTGTGACTGTACTCAGAATTAATCATGAAGATGGAAATAATGAATCGATAATGAATAATGAATGAATTTCCAATGAATCACAAGAAATCACAAGAATCTGCTGCTGAAATAAATCGTGACCCTGTACATTCTAAATTGAGGCCGTAAGTTTTTATTGTTAGTATTCTGTCACAAAATAAGATAAGATAAGATAAGATTTGCTCGAGCGCCGTAATGTATGAAGCTTACCTGCTTTTCTGCTGTTTCCTTATTTTGTGATTCTATGCTGTGGTATTTATAGTCGCTAAATTTATGTGCTTTATAAACGTTCAGCGTGAAGATGATCTAAACAGACATTAAGCGCTTGATGTTTTCATCTTTAAAGATTTGGTACGTACGTAGGGTACCTACCTATGTAAATAGTTTTTAGCCGGTTCGCGGTGGTGTTGTTTCCAGTTGTTTCCAAACAGAAAAGAGTGCATATTGCAAGTTTTAATTACCATTCAATCATATTTTTTTTTGGAGAGAGATTGCCGATTGCCACTGGGCATTTTCAGCGTCACCGGACTTTTTTGGGGGCGTCGAGAAACTTAAAGGGTTCCTCAAGCCGTGTGAAACGAAGAACCGTGGGAGGTTTTCTAGAGGGAATGCCATCACGCATTAGTGCGTGTCCTCGGTCCCTACTAGATTCTCCGAGGGGTTCGGATTAGATCGGACCCATTGGATCACGTTAACGAAAACGAGTTTTTAATGGCAATTTTTTAACTCAACTCGACTCTTACACTAGGCATCATAAGTGCGAGTTTTACCAGTAAAATTGCTACTTACTTCACAAAATGGTAAATAAACGTGTACCTACTCAGCGCTCAGTGTACGGTCAACAATGACAGTCACACGCTGACTTTATGTACTTTGTCAAAGCATCTAATTATAAAGAATGTAAATCGCGCTTGTCAACTAATAGTGAAGTTTTTATGTTTTAGTCCTAAAGTGTTCAGCAACTTCTGTTGCTGATCGTACCAACATTCATCATGTTCTGTCAGCAACGAAAGCACACAATAAGGAGACTGCAGAAGGTAAGCTTCACACAAACGCGCTCTAGCAATTCACACAGACAACCTCTCACCGACACGGAATCTCGGAACATCTCGGACCAGTCCGAGAGCAGCTGGTGCTCGAGCGCGTTTGTTTAAAGCTTACCTTCAGGGTGCCAAGTGCGAGTTTCATTCGCCATTCGATCACGTTAAGGCGAAGGGTAAGGCACACTAGCGCCACTAATTGATAATTTGACAATTACTAACGGACCGCATTTTTTTTTTAAACATTGCGTACCGTCCGGCAACAGGAAAGCATCCATATAGTATTTATTTAATAATTGTGCACTACTTTTTGTTGCGTGTTTTAGTCACAAAACGGGCTATCGCATTTATTCACAAACAATGGCCACTGTTGGTGTTAGCGAATGAATACAAAAACAAACCTAAAAATAGTGCACAATTATTAAATAATAGGTGTTTGCCTAGAATCGGTAGGTCCGCAATGTTAAAAAAAAATCCAGTTTAGCAGTTATCAAATTAAATCCATTAGCGGCGCTAGTGTGCCTTACCCTTCGCACTAACGAAAACGAGAATTTGTATAGCAAAATGTTAACTCTTCTCGTATGCCGCCAGGTGACGCTGCTTCAATGCCATACTAATTTTCGTTTTCGTAAACGTATTCGAATGAATACAGATAGTAAACAAAGCTCACACTACGCACCATGCAGAGTCCTTAGTTTGTGACGAAAGTCACTGAACACTTTAGCACAAATCTTACCTATCATCATAACTAATATTAGCATTAGAGGTTGACAAGCGCCTGCTCGATTTATAACTTGCTTAATCGATATACTCTGGTGTAGTACATACATATATCGATGACTTAATTGCTTTTACAAAGTACTAAAGTGTTCAGCGACTTTTGTTACCGACTGTACAATGAAACTAGAATCCCTCGATAACAGAGCGTTCTGAAATATTGTTCTGGAACGCTTCCGAATGATTCACCTGTACCATTTTAGATGTGATGCAACCCAAAACGAATTCTTCACGCGTCAAGAGCTAGCGACATCGATTATAATATTACGCTGGACTGGACTGATGCGTGCGATAAAATTAGATTTCTGTTTTGTTTACGCGCGTTGAGCGATTTCGTTCTAGTGTTTTCTTGTATATGTAATGTTTAAAGACAATTCAAACTAGGTATGCGGCTGCTAAGTGCATAGGCAAGTAATAACATTTTAAAAAGCAACAATTAACAACACTAGTTACTCATTTATAATACGAGCAAAAATAAAGGTAGATTTAATGATTGATAGAAGGTACGCGTAGCCTATTTTGAATTTTGTATTTTTCAATGTATGTATTAATAATAAAGGCAAAACAAATCGTCGCGCAAAAAAATCACAATACTTCTCAAACAAATTAAACACAGAAATTGGCTAAATTTAATAGGTAACAACCTTACAACATAATTAAAATATAATGATAAAATGATTAATAAAAACAAAAGAAAATTGACATAACAGGAACACTCTCTATGAAATATTTTAAATTTGAAAAAAGAACACATAAAAAAGAAAACAATAACAAAAAGGTATGCTCACAAACCTACCTTTGCAGTTGTATTCGTTGCAGGCGCGCGCACTGCGTTTGTCCGCGGACTGGCGCACGAGAGCGAAACGGGTGTTTTAAATAGAATTTCGACTGCCCACCACCGGCTGACTCAACTGGAGCACACCTTGAACTTGTACAAAGCGTGGTGACCAAGTAGGACCACTTTAATGAGACAAATCAGGTCTTAGGTCTCCAACACAAGCCATATAGCCTCTGTAATATCGAGCTATCGGGAAAAGCGCCCCATCAGAAAACATACTTTAAACACAAACACTGCCGCATATTTCTTTTTATTGACTATTGTATGAGTGTTTATCAAATGAAACAATACAGCGCCTTACTTTTCAAGGGAAATTCAGGAGGTTTGGGGGGAATATAATTTTTCAATTATTAAACATCTACGAGTATATCATCAGTTCATTACTCATTGACGAATTTACATTTTATTGTACCGCAAATAACTTGTACAAGTCTCAAAATCTTTGTAATTGTAAAGCTTCAGTAAACTTTACTTATTTTTTTTTAAAGTTTACGCGAACACTAAAATAACACTAAAATAACCCTTGAATCGTGCGATTTATATTTAGTTCAGTAGATAGCTTATTATTATTTTGATTTAATAATTTTAAAAGTTCACTTATTTTTTGTAATGCCTAACGCATGTTTAAAATTCAATTTAATCAACAGCACGTCCTGCATTTATCAAAGTAGGCGAATATAATTGATTATTACCATCTTAATGTTTACAATATTTTGTGTGAACAATAATTATATTGAGTATTTTTATAAGTGGTAGTGTTTATTTTTGTGTTTTTGTTTGGTAGTTTATTGGAACGCGATCCCTATTATCACCGGAGACGGGCGTTGGTGCTGCGACACAGTTTTTACAACTATCCGCAGTATTAACGAACAACACTAAATGTATATTTTTTATTGTTCCAAATAATTTTTTATTATTACCTATTATTTATTATTCTCTTTATTTATTTTCTTTCTTAAAACTAGATTTTATACAATATTTTTTTATATTTAGAATGTTAATATAAAAACAATAAAACATTATAAAAACCTAATCCTATGTAATGGTGTTGAGACGGAGACCCGAAATGAAACAATGTCTTGCGTTTAATGAATAATCTTTATCCTCTAGTGTATCATCTTAAATACTAATTAACATCACATTTATACGTGACTAGAGGAAGGACGCCTTGTCAATCAGGAAGACCTTAATTATCACGTACTATTGAGTACGTGCTGATAGTGTAATTCACTATATCACACCTAGAGTACCACCTGCAGCGGGACAGGGCCCAAGCTACCGGTGGTCAGGGCTGCAGAGTGAGGAACCTCCTGACCATACGTGCCGTGTCAAGGAGTAGTGCTATTATTATTATTATAATAATATAATTTATTTTCAATATTCCCGAATCCATGGTCACTGTAGTAATGATGCGACTGAAACAAACGGATAATTGTTTACTTATCCATTGAAATCTCGTAGGTGTATTTCGAGAACAATTTATAGCCAACGGTGAGTTGTACTAGGTATTCGAGCAATGATGATTCCATGTTTATTTTTATTGTGGTAACGACGACATTCGTAAATTATTATTTTAAGATGAAGTCAGTATCAGCATGGACATTAATGTATCAGTAAGAATTCACTCCTTCATTCGCAATATTCTTTTTAATAGAACTAACAATGTAAAGTGTTTTGTTACTTTGTATTCAGCCGCATGGGCCCAGAGAGCGATGTGATGATGAGCGGAGATGAGGGGGGGGATACTTAACCACTTTTTTGCTGGAATGGTATGAGGTGGTCTAGGATAAAGACGCAGAGGAAACGCTTTTGTCCAGCAGTGGGAAACAATACAGTTTCATAAAAAAACACGTATTCACGATTACTTTTTATATCATAACTGAAAATAGCACTTGGCAAAAGACAGTCTGCTTCAAGTGGGCTAGGATTTACGTGAGTTCAATTCCCACCTATGGCAAATCGTATTGAAATGTTCTAAAAAATGTTTTTTAAGAAAATCAAAAGTAGTGATATCTTCGGGTATATGGCTAAAACGTAAAATCAAAGTAAATTTCGAAAGTCGAGTACGAATTATGTCAAAGAAAACCGTTACGTAGATTTACTTGTTAGGCACGCGATCTTGCAAACACTTTGCTACTGGATAGGTAGGTATATAATTTTAATTCCTGAAGAAAGCGACTGCCTTAGAAAATACTTAAACCTTTAAAAATATGAACTACAGCAATCTTTTTTGCTCTTTTTAACCGATTTCAAAAAAGGAGGAGGTTCTATGTTCGACGCGTATATATTTTTTTATGAGAGTACTTATGTCCAGCAATTATAATTCTACCGCTACAGCTACTAAATTATAACGTTATGAATGTTAAAATAATAAATAGGATAGTTGACAAAAATAATAATTAATAATTAGATTAAATATTAATTAGATAATAATTAATTTACCCCCTTATTCATAAAAACTATTTAAGCATTATTTAGTTAATCATCGTTTTGTTTCTTTTTCTCAAATTAAAAACGACGTTTGTGTGACGTTGACAAAACAATATTTAACTCTTAGATAAATGATTGGTCTCGCGAGCGCGCGTGACCAATCATTTCTCTAAGATTTAAAAATAATGCTTA
Source organism: Eudonia mercurella (assembly GCA_963082485.1). Lineage (NCBI taxonomy): Eukaryota > Metazoa > Arthropoda > Insecta > Lepidoptera > Crambidae > Eudonia > Eudonia mercurella. The sequence goes on from OY720037.1 coordinate 6,132,634, forward strand.
GTTTTTATGAATAAGGGGGTTAGTGGTCACAGGGAGGTTTTATTTCAATGTTTAGCGTTCGCGTTAACTTTAGAAAACAATACTAGTACCTATTATTAATTTAAAAATGTTCTTTCATAAATATACTTCGTTACTAAAAATATTCTTGAGTGCAGGCAGCACTTATAATTACGATATACGAACAATCATTTCACTATGTTAATGACAGTGACCAAAATAGATTGCTATATTTACTATATGACCGTTTTGCACAGCATTGTAGGTATGCATATTTTATAGTATTTCGATTCATACTGCTCGTATACTCCTAAAAATACACTGCGATGTTCAAAGATGATTTATTAATACACACCTTTCGATGTTTCGAGAGTTGACGTGCGCATGCACTGGCGAAATAACTCATGTTAAACGTTAAACGAGGGTTAAAGCAAACAGTTTAACCAAGTAGGTAGACCCTAGGTCGTTGCCGGGTACCTACTTAGAAAGGTATACCCAAAAATCCAGGATACTTATACAGGGAGCTGAGTGCGAATTTTATTCACAATTCGATCACGTTACGTTACGTTAGGATAATTTGTACTTAGGTCAAATCTCTTCGTTTATTGCTTTGGGGCGTTACTGTAAAGCTATACAAATACTTATTTCCATTAAAGTAAAAAAAAATGTGTCCGATGATGTTCCACCTAAGAGTTCATTGTGAAAATAGAAGAGGATAAGCACTTTTCTTAACAGCAACACATCTAGTACACTTAAAAACAATTACGAAAGTATGTGTATCCATTCAACGTCATCAGCAGCTAACAAACAAAATTTTAACACTATGTAATAAGTGAAAGTCATTTGTCAATATGGCAATAAAATAATATATAAACTAATCTTAGACTAGGCTGTATAAGCTGTATAAGGCCCGATTTTTTATCCTCAGTTAAGTTTTATGCATAAAGTTAATTTCCGTTGGTATATTAACTTTATGGTTTTATGCAACGAATAAAATTGTCATCGTGACATATTTTCTAAGGAGAATCTGTCATTATGTCAAAATTATTCAATGAATAAATTTTAACTGATGGTTGAAAAATCAACCCTAATCCTTAGAATAATAACGCCTAGAACGACAGTGTCAAAGTTCGTCAAAATATTGAGGCACAAAATACTCTGTCGTGTGCGTCAGCAGCTTGTCATTACACACACAACCGTACGAATAAATGTTGCAAGTAAAATGGTAATTTCCCCAAACTCGGGGTAAATGGGTAAATTACTAAACTCTTATCATGTTTCATAGTTTAAAAATTGTATTGTTGTTACATATGATTTTTTTAATTACCTCAACTTTTTTATGTGAAAATAGCCACAAAGTCAATAGTCACAAAAAGAAAATTGTCTTCTATATTTATTATATATTATTTTATTATATTAACGGCATACATTAATAATATTAACTGTTATATACATTAAGATGTTTTCATTTAAGTTTGTGATTATTATTTAAAAAAGTAAAAATTGTAAGGTACATACATACATAAATAGTCACGCCTCAATCCCTCAGGAGGGGTAGGCAGAGACAATGGACCGCCACTTCTCTCTTAAACTATTTGGAAGCATAATTTTATCTCATTATGCATTGAATATTATTTCGAGCCTTTAGTTAGATGGCGGTGAAGCTACGACTACCACAATTTTCATAACATTAGCTACTTATTTAAAGATACTTACATATAACACGAAAACATGTACATGTAATGTTATGTAAATGTAACAATGTTTGGTGATAAATAAGAATGCCAATATTTATTCATTTACTTTATTGCACAAAAATCTGTCTTATCAGAAAAAATCCTTGTAGCTGTAACTATTTTCTAAATAATTGACGCTTTGATAACAGCAATCGTGATAAATTGTCTTTCTTGGACTCTAGACTTGGATAAAAACAACTCTAAATAAAAAAACTCGGAACACAAAATGGGGTAAAAGTTTTCCTACATTTAGCAAAACATACATGGAATGACATATTACAAATTTACGAACATTAATATCGTGTTTTACGAAAAAATAAACATTGATTAGCTGTTCTTACAGATGAAATGTAATCTTAGCATCCTTTTTGCTAGATTCTGACTTGTGAAAGCATCCTTTGATGGCACAAATCGTCATTATAAACAAAAATTGCGGAGCTGCTTACGACACGACGTGACCTTGGATACTAGCGAGCCGTTCGGCCAACCAAGCCACATATGGCTTGGTTAAACTTGCCTCAATCGCCGTGCGCGTACTCGGCTTCTAGGCGTTATTATTCTAAGCCCTAATCCTAAGTCCGCCCGAGGACTAAGTAAAGCCCCACATCTTTACTAAGATACTCGAGGGGTTGGGGGGTATATCAATTCTCACTTCTCATTTCTATTATCATTCATCATCATATAAAAGCAAATATTGTTTATTTATGTATTACTTGTAAGAAAAATTACTTTGACACTGGCTAAATGTGCTAATCGCACGAAGCCATCAACTAAAGGAAAAAAAACATGACATTGGATTGTATATGACGTATGCGGGACTTCTTGGCGGGAAAGTGAAGAGTCATGTCTGCGGTTTTGTTTTATTTTCTAAAATTTGTGTTAAGTCGAATATTAATGTGAAATAATGGTGGATTATTAACCGTTAAGTGTTCGTGAGTGTGCATGAGTGTTGGCAAATGAAACAAAACAGTGCAACGTCACTAATCAAATTCTCTCAAGAAGTCCGCTTGAGGACTTAGTAAAGCCCCACATCTTTACTGAGATACTCGAGGGGTTGGGGGTATATCATTTCTCACTTCTCATTTCCATTATCATTCATCATCATCATTTCCATTATCATTCATCATCATCTTTAGGATTATAATACTAATGAAATTAAGAAACTAATGACATGGCAGCATGGTCTATGACCTTAGCCGGTTCCTCAGAGAACAAACTATTAAAAAAAAAAAAAAAAATGACGTATGCGGCGTATGCCTGCATGACATTGACAAATGACAAGTGAGTATATTTACAACAGATGTGTGAGCCGAAGTGCGAAATAACAATATTTGTTTTTATTTTTAATTAAAGTTCAATTCCATGTACTTGTTCTCCCAAAAATATGGATCTTGTGAATTAAATATCTTATAATTAGGGAATAGCATAAAATCGAACACATTATCGGAGGATCAAACGTCATCTATAACATATCGCTTACCCTACTTTATGGCTTACCCGTTGTTGATAACCGGTGATTATTATCTGTAATCAATCATTGAAAGAGTATTGAATGGAAACCTTTCGCTCTATTCAGTAACGGCCAGTTGGAACACGGACTACATGATACGCATGACTATAGCATAGTTGTAAAGTGTGTACCTACCGATGTGCACGAGTTTTGGTTGCAGTTTATTGGTGTTAAGATCTATAGATAAGCGTTCATATCACCATGCTGCCGTGGATCCGTAACAGATGGACAGCATTGTGCTTGCTTGTGATGGCCCTTGGGGCCTTAATACTGTTCCTGTATGGATTTTTTCCACTAAAATATCATTCAGGGAAGTTTGCCCATATGGACGATTTACCGAACTTTATTGATAATGTCAGGTGAGTTAAATTAAAAATTTTATACCTTTAACAATAACATTCTATGGTGAAAAGCAGCAAAAACTATGTTGATACCTTAGTTATAACACTTGCCATCACCATTGCATGACCAGAGTTAGTTTTAATTCATTTATGACATGTTCACTCCATAAAGATAAACAGTCCAAGTCCAATAGCAAGTCCAATTCCTAATTTTTCTAATCAATAAGTCCAATTTTATTGGATGCATACTGTTATTGAATGGGGGTATTATTTCTCTAACAGGCTTCATTTGTTATTATCAGAATTTTTTTGTTTTGATTTGCAAAATCAGCCACTGAGCTGAGATAAGTCCTTTTGTGCTTCTGTAGCACATATGTAACAAAATTTCTATTTGTTATTATTATTATTACTTTTATTTTGATTTTTTATTTTTGTTATGTGTGTGATGTTATTAGGTACTAATAAAGTGCTTCTGTTCTATTCTATTCTATTTGTTACTCTTTCCAGTTGATTGGACAAAGAATATGCAATGAACCTTCTGTTCAGCATTTGCATTGCCAATTTCATACAAAGATACACTTTAAATGTTTTGTTATCTTTCAGTATTGATGGTCAAGCAGTTTACAACTCTGGTGAACACACCGTTGTTCTGATGGTGATAGACAGCCTTCGATATGACTTTGTCACAGAAGAGTATATGCCGTACACTGCTGAATTGTTAAGGAACAAATCTGCTTGCATTTATGTCTCCATTGCAGAACCACCAACAGTAACAATGCCCAGGATAAAGGTAAAATAATTATTTTTTATAATTCTTGTGTAGAGACAAATAGACCATTATTTAAAATAAGTAAACCTTAATTTTATTTTACTTTGTTGTCCTAATATGAAAAGACATCATCCACATTTCATACATTTTTGGTCCAAAATCAAAAGTGCCGGCCAAAAAAAATGTGCTGTATTCTGATAGAACACTTTCTCGGAGTTTCCTGCCGGTTCTTCTCAGTACAAGGTGGGAGACCCAGAGTAGACTTACGAACCGATGGCATAATGGCGTTCATAAGAGCTATTAGTAGCTTTATCAAATGAATTAACAAAACAATGAGGTACTATAATATTTTCAATTAAATGCGTAACAGACCATAAATAAAATGTTCTGTTATGGTAAAATCCATTTATTTAAAATGCCATGTTCTGGCAAGATACTTAATTTTTTATAGTTAATAGTTTAATCAAAAATGTATAAAAAGACAGACTTTTAGAACTCAAATACTACGAAGCACAGTGGTGCTACAGCTTTAGTGCCATCTTAACAAATGCTAAGGTCGACGTGTTCTATCAGAATACAGCACTTTTTGGCAAGCACTTTTGATTTTGGACCAAAATGGATGATGTCTTTTTTATTATTAAGACTGTAGAAACTTACAAAACCAGGAGGCAACTCATGTATTCCTGACCTTGTCACATTTTTGTTATTCTAAGTAATTTGCAGTTTCTATATTATTAAAAAATATAAGTATGTGTATTATACAAATATTCAGAAAACCTGTAAAATATTTATAATCGGAAACGGATCGGATCGGAACTTTAAACTTTAAAAATGTATGTGTGTTGTTCACTCAACACATTGTAACTTAGAACATCAAGCAGTACCAAAGAAAAAATCAGAGTTCAGAATATTTCACATTATGTTTGTCATCATTATCATCATCATCATCAGCCTATACTAGTCCACTGCATAATAATAATTAAATAATTTTTCATATTATTTTTTATTTAGGTCACACATAAATGTTATTGGGTGTGATTAAGCTAATACCCAACTGATTTCAATGATGGATGCCTTTGCCCAGCAGTGGGACAGTAGGCTATTACTTAATGTGTAAAGTTAAATAATGTTAACATAATTGTGTTGCGTACAGTCACCGGAGAGAAAGATCTTAAAGGCACAGTGGAGGCGCACCATAAACTTCTGGCGGGATATATTTGCAAGTGTCACATTTTTGTAATTATTACACATTATGCTTTAAACCAAATATTTGGTATTAAGACCAAAGAAAAAACAATATGAATAGCATACAGACTTTGTACATTGAATGTTCCAGCTATTCTCCATTATTATATTATATTTTTATGGGTTAATTGTCACATTGGTTAATGCTCTGTAATGCCATATGTCTCTGTTTGAACGAAAATGCATTATATATTGCATGAATTATCAACATGTTGGTCTTTTACCTACAATGTGAAAATTCATGAATGATCTTAACATTAATTAAATGTAAAATTAAAGTACATAAATGAAAAATGAGTTTTTTCTTTGGTGTTGCGCTTGTTTTTATGTTTGCTTAAAATCATGTTTTCGGTTTTATGTGTTGTTTGTGTAGTGTACAGCATGAAATGGAACCCTTTATATATTGATATCGAAAGTAGATACTCTGAAAATGGTTCAATACAAAAAGAATTTAAGTAGATTGAATATAAAGTATTTCATTTCAGTATTTCATAGAATAGATGTCACTTTGGAAACCTTATTTATTTTACTTTTGCATTGGTACATAAAGGTGGCGGGTCTTTATTTGAGACATTATTTTATTATAATTTATAATAAAAGTTGCTTCAAGACTGCTCCAAAATTTGTACCTAATAAATAAAATTTTCATGCATGTACATAATTAATAATGTTAGGCAGTTATCATTGTATAATTGATCATTATTAAAGCAATAAAATAGTGAACACTAGATCACGAAATAAGTATTGATTAGAATATTAGCGTCGTAGGAAACATCTATCATGTGTGAATATTTAACAACAGATGCCAGTGCAGTGCCAATATAGCTATATTTGCCAAGCATGAGCTGTTGAATGTTATCGCAATACTGTTAGTGTCTTGGCAATAATCACTCTTGCATGTCGCCACTAAACATCATTGCTCGTTCGGGTCTTTCATAATTATACAAACGATGTTACTTGTGAATAGTTAATAATCAAATATATGCTTTAATTTTGGAGTTATGGTTATATATGATTGAGTCAGCATAGGGCTTTAGCAATATATTGAGCATCATAATTTAAACTGACTCCCCTTGACATAAGGTCGAAAACCTATTCATGTTGTGCCTCTTAAAGGGTTACTGGTCTGCTACACAATCTATGCTAGCAGGCCCATGAAGTTTGAGGTTTTTAACGCCATTGATTTAGTAGGTATATGAAGCGCGTTGCCTCAATGATTTTACTGAATCTCATACCATTTAAACTGGAACACTCTTCACAAGGCATTAGGATCATAAGAACTGAAGCTTTAGGGATGCGCGCGCATGATACCTTGGTGTCTTCGGTGGTCTCTATCAGGCAGGCTGCAAATCCTCATTTGCCGGCTCAATGACATAAAAGAAACACAGCAATACAGGTTCCAGTATCTTAAAGGCAATACTAGATTATAGTCTTTGATACAGTTTGAATGTTAAGGACATTCCTACAAGGACTGTCTCCTTGTGACTACGGACCACGAGGTTCGAAACGTCAGAATAAAGCCAAAATCTCGAAGGTGTAAAGTAGACGCGAAAAGATCCGCAAAAGTGGTTTTATAGACAATTTGTGATTAATATTTCCAGCTGTCGTGTATCCGTCCATCCGTACTACTCGCAATTCCATTGCAATTAACGATGTTTCGTAATCTGCTATTACTGTGTGAACAGCCGTTTTCATTTATCACTAATTATTGACCCAGTGTTTTAGTACTTTCATATTGTATGGTCATTGACCACACCTGCTAGTAGAATGTGAAAGGCTAGTTTTTTGTTTGTGTGGGTTTAATACTAATTTAATAATGGCGTTGGGTCTGATTAAAAGTTAAACTTACACACATACTTATAAATATGGGTGACATGACAATACAGGATTGTAATTTGTTCGCAACAAAATTTGCTCATATTTATTAAAGCTTTTTTATTCTTAACTGTTCCCTAATATTTATAATCATGTTACTTCAGCACTACAAGTATAAGGCTGCTTTGGCTTACAGAGTAAGATTTGCGAATGTTGATAAATTTGCATGACTGGAAATCTTATAATTAATGTCCACCTGACACGGTATATCAAAGGGTGCGTGTTCAAAGATCGCTAGTAGATATTTTACTGTCGAATTTTAAAAAATAGTAGTCAATTTACTGTCTTATTAAACTATGCTAAATCTCCAAACAGGCTATGATGACAGGCAGCGTGTCCACATTCGCGGACGTAGCTCTAAACTTTGGCGCGCCCGCAGTTCGTGGCGACAGCGTGCTGCGAGTTGCCGCCGATAGAGGGCGCAAGTCGATCATGTACGGAGACGACACGTGGCTGCGACTGTTCCCTGGATTATGGGCGGAGTATGACGGTACCACTTCGTTCTACGTCACGGATTACACTGAGGTAAAGGCTGTCAACTTTTTCTTAGACTATCGATATAATGGTCATTAGAATTTTATCCTGATTTACATGTTCTAAGGAACAAATTATATTTAACTTTACTCCCTTGACATAAGGTTCAACATTCAACATCACTATGTTGTGTACTGCTAACATTATTGTTATGGTGACATGCTTAGATAAGATGGTGGTAGCTAGCCAAAACGAACTGAGAACAAACCTTTCCATCAACCAAACTGAGTGCAATATGTTTCCCGCTGGAAATCGAAACCGAGACCACTGACTCCAAGGCTGATGGTTTATTACTAGACCATAGAGAAGGTTAAATGTTAAAAAAAAATACTATATTCAAAATATATTTTGTAGCATATCATATCATCTGCATAAGACTATTCTTGCGGTTACTAGTAAAACTCATAAAACTTTTATCAAATCGGAAGTATTGCGTTGTGAGAAAGACTAAAATAAAATAAATTACTATTTGTAGGTCGACAACAATGTGACAAGACACTTGGACAAAACCCTCGCACCAGACGAGAAGAACAAGCCGACATTCGATTTCCTAGTGCTGCACTACTTGGGTCTAGATCACATAGGCCACCTAGAAGGGGCTCGCAGCCCCAAAATCAAGCCCAAACTCCGCGAAATGGACGATGTGGTCAAGAAGATATTTAGTGCAATGCAGAAATGGGTGAGTCTATATTGAATATGGGGTTAAAGATATTTTATTTCTCATAAAGAATTTACGATTCACTTACATGAGAGGTCAAAATTATTTTGATACACATTGAACGACACAAAAACAAAGCGATCAACAAAAATTAACAAAACACGTAGGTAGTTTTATTAAAACTCTGGTTCGACCGTTAGTTAGGAGCGGTCCGTACATGTACCGCAGCTACCCCTCCTCGGCGAGTAGCCCTGACAACAAATACACGTTGAACTAACGACACTGGAAGTGGCATGAGCGTACTTTGTGCTCGATCAACAACAAGAGCATTATACAGTTACTTTTCTTGAAAAATATTCAGAGTTAATATTACTATTAAGTTATCGATAGTTAGAATATGTGATATGTTTTAAAGATTTTTTTATGACGCTCGATAGCGCAGTAGTTAATACTTCCAGTCTGCGATTGCTAAGGTTAAGCAACTTTCACAAAAGCCGGTGATCAGATGGGTGACCAAAAATTTATCATCTCGAGCTCCTCGTGCTTCGGAAGATACTTAAAGCTGTTGGTCTCGGGCTTTTTTTTTTTTTTTTGAGAGAGTTTGCTGATTGCCTCAGACGGCATTTTCAGCTTCACCGGGCTTTTTTGGGGGCGGCGAGGAACGTAAAGGGTCCCTCAAGCCGTGTGAAACGAATCACCTTTGGAGGTTTTCTAGAGGGAACGGCATCGCGCACTAGTGCGCGTCCCCGTGCCCTACTAGATTCTCCGAAGGGTTCGGATCGGATCGGAGGTCTCGGGCTGCATTAGCAACCATTAACAACCAACAATCCGCACTGGGCTCGCGTGGTAGTTCATGATGGTCCGTTCTCTCTATCCATCCATAGGGAAGGGTCGTGCCCCAGCAGTGGGAAGTATTAAATTACATAATAACTTAATCATGATAATGGTTATATATAATTGTCCGCAAATATTGTTGCGAACAGTAGGGTATTTGACAGGTTTTAGAAAAGTATGTCTAATGGTTCATTATAGCATAATATATTTGCAATTTGATTAATTCGTTGTGAATTTCTTTATTTTTTATGAAAATCGCCATTAAAATTCAAATAAATAAAATAGCCGCCAAAACGATGCATGCAGGTCACGTGATGTCGTGACGTCAGTTGCAAGTAAACAAACTGTTAGCTGTCAAATCACACCATACAAAACTTCGAGTGACATCTTTGATTTACTTGCAAATGACGTCACGACATCACGTGACCAATCCCGTGCGTTTTCGATCACGTGGTCAATCATAAAAATTTAATTATTTTATAAATGTTTTTTTATAAAAATTATACTTATTTTAAAATTATGTGCTGGATAAATTGGTTTGAAAAAATGGTTACTGTTAAGTTAACAACAGATTGATCTATTTTCATTGTAGTCAACTACCCTATTACAATTTGAAAAAAGGCAAAGTGTTGAAAGCGCTCCTTTGGCTTACAGAGTAAGAGTAGATAGTGTTGATTAATTTCGGCTAATTGGACGTAGCCACGATAGCGTAGTTGTTAGTGCACCTGACCCGGCATGGGTGCAGGTTCGAATCCCGCTCGTGGAATTTTTTCAACACTGTCTTTTTTTTTCAAATTATATATTATTCCATTTATTTTTATACCCCTTAAAATTTCTCATGTTCTCTCATGTCTCAGGATCGTACGGGCGTCCTTTTCATATGCGGTGATCACGGAATGCGGGACGCAGGCGGGCACGGAGGTGCCACCCCCGCTGAGGTTCTAGTCCCGCTGGTGGTAGCCAAGAGCGACGATTTCCAGTGCCCGCATCCGTAAGTAAATAAAAAATAAAATAAATAACATTTTAAATATCAATATCACTGTGACTTTGAAAAATCATACTCCAGATGTCGGCACTATAGACTATCAATAATAAGGCATATCCTAGCTTTCGAGTGGGTTATTAGGGTTCCGTAGCCAAATTCTGTCTGTCTGTCTGTCTGTCTGTCAGTCCGTCCGTCCGTCCGTCCGTCCGTCCGTCCGTCCGTCATAATGTTCGGAACCCTTCGTGCGCGAGTCTGACTCGCACTTGGCCGGTTTTTTTTTGCTGTGGCTGTGTATTAGCAGCCTAGAAGGCGAATGATTAAATTATGACGAATGATGACGCCGGGCGGTGCATGGTAGCTACAAGTAAGGTTAACAGCTGGTCTGCACCTGTTTTTATTTGTTCTTGTATTCAGTATTAGGTGGAATGCAGGCTGCTAATAAATCTCAGTAGTGTAGTGGCACCTTTCTTCTCCTCTCCTCTCCTCTTCTCTCTCATTCGCCAAAAAATAAGCAGATATTCATTGAAATTTTACAGGATGACAGCAAGGAAGCAGGTGAAACTTATTCAATTAACGACTATAGACTAAAATCAGTTGCCGATCCCTACTTTTAATGATTAAATTACAAAAATGTCGATCACTGGTTCTCGTGGAACCCTGGTGCCACTACCCTATATCTGATAGTATGATACCTCCAGCGCAGGCCCCGGGCCGACGGTGGCGCAGGTGGACATGGCGCCGTCTATCGCGTGGCTGCTGAACGCGCCGCCGCCCGGCGAGCACGCCGCGCGCCTGCTGCCCGCGCTGCTGCCCGCCGACGTGCGCCAGCACCTCTACCTGCTGCACGTCATGGGGGCGCACAACGCGCGCCAGCCCGCGCTGCCCACCGACAAGGGTATATATACCGCGCCGGCCGCCTCAATGCCGCAGTGCGCCGCCGGCGAGCACGCCGCGCGCCTGCTGCCCGCGCTGCTGCCCGCCGACGTGCGCCAGCACCTCTACCTGCTGCACGTCATGGGGGCGCACAACGCGCGCCAGCCCGCGCTGCCCACCGACAAGGGTATATATACCGCGCCGGCCGCCTCAATGCCGCAGTGCTCCGCCGGCGAGCACGCCGCGCGCCTGCTGCCCGCGCTGCTGCCCGCCGACGCGCGCCAGCACCTCTACCTGCTGCACGTCATGGGGGCGCACAACGCGCGCCAGCCAAAGAAAAAAAACTATTTTTGCGGTCAGCCCTGCTAACTTGAAATGCGTTGAAGTAACCTACCTAATAAATGCTTTTTCTAAACCTCCACAGAATCCTACAAGCAGTTCAAGCGCGCTGAGAAGCAATTTGCCCACTACCTGGCCACCGGGCAGGAGAGCGCCGCCAAGATAGCCAAAGAGTTCTACGAGGAGTCCCTCACGGAGATGGCCAAGTACCTGAGCGAGACTACGGTGAACTTCGACGTGTTCGCACTGGGCGTGTCCACGGCGCTGCTGTATTTTGTGAGTATCATCATCATCATCATCATCATCACCACCATCACCGTGGATGAGGAGGAGGAGCTCGATGGTGCAGTGATTAACTCGCGCTGTCTGCGGCAGAAGCTGGTTATCGGATGGGTGACCAAACATTTATCATCTGGAGCTCCTCTTCTGAAGCTGAGCTGCTTCAGAAGGCACGTAAAGCCGTTGGTCCCGGCTGTATTAGCAGTCATTAACAACGATCATTCTGCACTGGGCCCGCGTGATGGTTTATGGCTCTTTCTCCCTATCTTAACAGGGTGGGCTTGTGCCCCAGCAGTGGGGACGTAAAAATGAGCATTTGATAACGGCTCTTTAACATTTCGTATTCATTTCACGCGCAAGTTTAAAACAACAATCGCCAATGTGAAAAATTTCGAAATTCTTCCGCAGATCGTCATGGCACTACTCTGCATAACTCTGTACTCCCTGCAACCGGAGCAGAAGCGCAGAGTCAGCCTGACTCATCACAAGCCGTCCAACTTGAGTCTGTTCGTCGCATTCGCCGTCATACTGGCCATCAGTATCGGTATACTCACTATAGCATGTTTCATTACTGAAACCAAAAGCCGAGTATGCTCATTCAACTCTGTATGGGGAATCGCGTTCATACTAATAGCATGCGCTTTCACGATGACCTACTTCATAATAAAAACAGCTATGGAGAAAACGAAAGACTTGACGACATTGAAACATTTGAACGCTATCGACTATCTACTGATATTTGGGACAGTTTTCCACGCATGGTCGTTCTTTGGAACCAGCTTTATCGAAGAGGAGCATATGACATGGTACTTCTTTTGGAATACGCTGATGCTGTTCGTGCTGGTTAAGACTATAGCGGTTCTATTGGTGTACATGGGGAAAGTGTATATCAATTCTACTGAAGTCCAGGAGAAGCCGGAGCTGCTGAAGAAAATGCAGATGAATTTGTTGATGCTGCCCCAATGGATATTGCTTATAGCGTTGCATAGGTAAGGCTTGTGTTACTACTAGGCAGCGTGTTAGATGATGTCAAATTCATCATCATCATCTCAGCCAAAAGACGTCCACTGCTGGACAAAGGCCTCCCCCAAGGGTCTCCACAACGACCGGTTTTGTGCTGCTCGCATCCAGCGGCTTCCCGCGACCTTCACCAGATCGTCGGTCCACCTTGTTGGAGGCCTATTACGATATGTTAAATTGAAAATGGCTTTTTGATAGAATAAATCTTTTAAACCTATTATATTTTGACATGAACATTAAACATTGTTTATTTGTTAAATTTACTTGCCTTGCAAAGAGTACGAAACGACAGGATAAAATTAAATTGAAAAAAAAAACAAATTTGGGTTATTGTAGACTCGCTACAAAGTAAATTCGTCACATTTTTGTAACTAGCAAACTCGCCACAACTGGAACTGAAACTTTTTACAGACGAGTTTACTTTACTTTTTGCGTGGGGAATTTACAATAACCCAAAAACTCATCCTATTCCGATCTGTGGTTTATTAGTTATATTATAAATTTATACTACACCTTATTTCTTTGCAACGAGTGCAAATTATGCATTCAATGGCAAAGTAATATATGACGCTATTTTGTATAACAGGTATCTAAGAACGATGAACCAAACCGGTGACCGATGGCTGTTTCTACCGGACACAGCGGATTGGTTGAATGAACCAGAAAATGTTTATTTCCTTGAACTGCATCTAGTTGTAGGTATGTATCTGACAGTTTCAATGATCTTCATGGTATTTAAGATAGTTCATTAATGTGTTTAAAAGTACCAATACAAGTGACCTTTATCAGTCTATAATCATCCCGATTTCTTCCTTGATTCTTAAAAAAAGAATCTGGATGCGATCAGCTCAAAACAGAAGGGAATGGCGTAACATGGAAGAGACCTATGCCCATCAATGGGTGATACGAGCTGAAAATGATGATTATGAAGAAGATTTCTTGGTTCTTAGAAAAAAAGGTTGTCTAGAAGTAGAAGACCAATAAGTTACCAAGCTACCTTTGCCCACGTTGAGATTACATGTAACTTTTTTCTTTATATGAATGAACTAGCTGACCCGGCGGACTTCGTACCACTTTGACAGTTTCCATCATTGAGTTAAATATATATCAATGGTTTCCATGACAACAAAACAAACAAATCATTTTGTATTGGAAAATTAAATTGTCGTTTTTAGTATTTTATTTAATATAGCCTATGTTACTCAGGGCTAATGTAGCATTCTAATGGTGAAAGAATTTTTTAAATCGGTTTAGTAGTTTTTGAGTTTATTCGTTGCAAACATACATACATACATACAAAAATACAAAGGTTTCCTCTTTATAATATTAGTATAGACTAGCTGCCCCGGCGGACTTCGTTCCGCATTTTTTTTAATATAGCTTATGTTACTCAGCGCTAATGTAGCATTCTAATGGTGAAAGAATTTTTTCAAGTTGGTCCACTAGTTTTTGAGTTTATTCGTTGCAAACATACATACTAAAATACAAAGCTTTCCTCTTTATAATATTAGTATAGATAACAAATTGTTCATCTAGTTTTTACTACTATTTAGAAGACTTTTTAATAGTTAATAATAATGACATATAAAACTGTTTTGCAGGTACCATTGCAACACTAATAATATGCCTATGGAACTTACGTTATTCGAACAACATAATGCAAATGCATTCAGCATTCACGGTGTTCCAAACGTTGATGATACTGGCTTACCGTATCGCCACAGAAGCGCTCGATGCTCCTTACCCAGAAGTGAAGAAATGGGACACAGTGATCATAGTCAACGTATTCTTCGGACTAATCATTGGGCAGTTCGTTTTCGAAATATTGACTTACGTAGGCATTTTCAAAAGCTGCGGTGTCAATCCGACTTATAAAGCGGAAAACACCAAGTTTGTTTACACGAAACCAAAAGCGAAGACTGAAGATTACTTCTACGATGCCATGGTGGAAGAACCATGGAACCTTGAAGATGTGAAGTTGAATTTGGCTCGCTCGATTTCCCATTTGATGTTGAACAGTATGATGCTGATAATAATACTGCTGATGAGGCCGCATAATGTGATAATGGTGCCTAGTGTGTACATCACCTGTGTTCTGGCGTCCAAATGCTTGGACCATAACGTTTTGGACATCAAGACTGAGAGGAACACTGAAGTTGTTGATGTGTTGAGTCAGACTCTGGCGCATTTGTGGATCGGTGCGGTTTTCTTCTTTTATCAAGTAAGTTTATATTTTTGCGTTTGTCTACTGTCATCTTAGCTAAGATGATAAGTTACAATTTGAAAAAAGACAAAGTGTTGAAAAAATTCCACGAGCGGGATTCGAACCCGCACCCCATGACATGCCGGGTCAGGTGCACTGCCAACTATGCTATCGTGGCTCAATCCAACTCGCCTAAATTAATGAACACTATCAATTTTTTCTTTAATTGTAATTTGTTCGCAACAATATTTGCGTAAAATTATATGTAAATAATCATAAGATGATAAGGTTGAACATGAAAGCGGAATCCATCATTAATCTAAATGTATTATCTTACCTTATAGTTTACCCATTATATATTAATATGGAACCACCCTGCTCTAAGACATGATATAAAATAATGTTTAAATGTTTAAATTAAGCGGGAGAAGATTCATTTATTTATTCAACAATGTTTCAACAGCATTTAACTAAACACAAGGTACAGAAGATATAAACGAATGAAATATAAATAGTTCATAGAGGGTAAAATGGGGCAGGGGACAGCCCTTGTCTGCGTTGGCTTTCATCATAATCATCAGTTCATTTTATGTCCCCACTGCTGGGGCACGAGCCTTCCCTATGGATGGAAACACCGCAGCAGGCAGAACGGGCCATAAACCACCACGCGGGCCCGGTGCGGATTGGCGGTTGTCGACGACTGTTAATGCAGCCGGGACCAACGGCTTTACGTGCCTTCAGAAGCACGGAGGAGCTCGAGCTGTTAAATTTTTGGTCACCCATCCAATGACCGGCCTTTGCCAAAGTTCCTTATTCTCGGCTTACCGGGCGCCTGCACCATAGAGGTCCTCGCCTTGGCGTTGGCTTTAACAGATAGAATGTTCAGTGAGATTAAGAGCGTTTATACATTTAGATATCCCATACAATCTTCAAAGATAAGATAAAAATGTTACAGGAGCTTCCTGAGACTGGTTGATTTTTTCTAATAACATTTTATCTTGTAGATATATACACCGTGACTGGTTAGACGACGGACGCGTTTAAGGAGGTAAACTAGCAACTTATCTACATCCCTTTTAGTTAAAAAAGGTTATAGCAAAATTGAAAACACGCGAGTTATTACGCGTTTATAAAAAAGTGAACTATCGGCATTTCGCATGTACTACACGCACGAGTAGGGTCAACCGCACGCGCGGACAACGCTTCGCTAGTCGCTTCACTCTCCCGCATAGTACATTGTAATTAAACAGAAAGACCATTTCAGTTAGGAAAAAAGTAAAAAATGAAGGTGGTGTTTTTTTCTATTTTAATGGAACAAGTATCGGCTTCTTATACACCTCTAACGCGTCCGTCGTCAAGCCAGTCACGGTGTATAGCACTGCAAATGCAAAATTCTTAATAATAACATAAATTAAATTATTTTAATAATAAAAAAATGTTACTTTTGTTATTATGTCTGTATGGGCTATCGAAATGTATAAATTCGGTGCGATGAACCGATCGACACTTCCCTCGCAGGGCAACTCCAACAGCCTCGCGTCCGTAGACCTCGGCTCGGGCTACGTAGGCCTCCGCGAGTACTGCCCGTACCGCGTGGCGGCGCGCATGGGGCTGCACGCGTACGCGGGGCCCGCGCTCGCCGGCGCCACGCTCTTCTGCACGCTACCGGCGCACGCAAAGTCGTGGGAACAGTGAGTAGAGTATTAGTGATACATTGCTCAGTAAGTCTTTGCCTACATTTTAGCTATTACGAAATCGCGTCTCTACACGTTTGTAAGTTGGCGGAGGGAGACTCCTTAGACGCAGTGGGATGAGACGAGTTGTTTATTTCAGCTTTAAAAATAAAACTTATTTGGAAGAACCGACTAGAAACTCGGGAAGGGTGTTTTTTTATGATGATAACAGTAGAATATTGGGAAGGAATATAATTTTATCCTCACGTTCGAACCCTTTACAGGAATATCCCTGAACTGAACCATGTAAAGGGTTCGAGCAAAATAATATATAAAATAAAACGCGAGTCAATTCGGAAGAGGTGAGTCACCTTGTCCAGTGAAAAAGATCTCATTAAAAATTTGATATTGGTACTATAATTCCATGAACACGTTTATTGCTAAGTACATCTTATGTGGTTTTTCAGGTACTTGCAATCGCTGTGGCGCGCTTGCAACATTCTCGCCTTCCAAAGGGTGTACGCCGTAGTCATTTACTGTGTTATAGCTATTATATTTAGACATCACCTATTCGTGTGGTCGGTGTTTTCACCGAAACTTTTGTACGATTTCGTAGGTACTGTATTCACTATACAGGCGTTGACCACTTTAGCACAAATTGTGGGCTTAACGCATTTCACTAGCTGGATAGCTCGGGCACTCACTTTTAAGTCAAGACTATGATACAGATCGCGACGACGTTGGTGCGCAGTGTTTTGTAAAAACTAAATAAGAGTAGAATATTATTGGAGTAATTGTCCAGAGGCCTTTGTTCACCAATGAACGTCTTTTGGCTGAGATGATGATGATGATGATGATGATGATGTTGATGATTAGAGTAATGATTAACAGTATTCTTACTATGTTTTTGAGTATCTGATATTTCTGCACAGTTGCATGCCTCATGATCTAATGAAGTTGTTGCAAGTGGGAGTTTATAAGCAGACAAAACGATCTATCTACCCTCTTCTTTAGTCGTTTTTATCGGATACTCAAATTCAGTTAATAATTATTTGAATGCAAGTGACCATGATAGTTTTAAATAGTTATAGAGTAGAATAATGCCTACTGCCCCTAGTGCGAATTAAATTTATCAATCGATTTCGTTAACGAAAATTTGTATGGCATTGTAGCAGCGCCTGCTGGTGACTGATGAGGACAGCAAAAATATTAAGAATAGTTATTGAATGGCAAATAAAACTCGCATTAGGCACCTAGATCAGTGTAATGTTCTAGAGAAAAGATATGCATAACGAGTGCAGCAGACCTAGCAAGGCCATTTGGACAATACACATTATTTTTCCTATTATTTATTTTTTTATTCATTCTTTTATATTTTTTTATTAAATTGTTTTGGCACTTTGCTTATATTAAAAATATATAAGATTAATAGACAATGAGTGCCTATAAATAACTTTCACAAGTACATAATATGACAATAGAAAGTTATGATTCAAAATGCCTAGTAATACAAAAATTTTAATTTTTCAAATTTTTCAATAGAATTGAAGTAATTTGTTTACTACTTGATTTTACTTTAATTGCCAGAAAAATATGAGTTTGAAGATATAACAAATACAAAGCATCGATTTGGCGATTTTATCGCTATAATCTCTTCCAGGCAACTAGATATTATAGAGGTGCGCTTGTATGTACGACCCTCTGGAGAAATTGAAAATTTCGGCTTTATCTGTGGTTATTTATTAATTAGTTACCACTCCATGCCAATACTTTTGAATTATGTACGTTCCTCGTTTATCATTCCGATTTGTAAATCAAAAGTGAGAATGGGACTCGACTGATATATTTTTTGTTGAGCAATATTTGATAAGCCTATGACTGTATTAGTACCGGTTAATGTAGAAATAAATATTGGTTTAGTAACAAGTGTGATGGACAATGTTTGTGATTTAGTATTTATGAAAGGATTATAGTTCGTGGGAGTATCTGTAAATGTTCCTTATGGGATTGTGCAGGCGACAAACTTGTCAAAATAACGCTTACAACTTCATTGTAGTCGATGCTGTAGTTAGCTTATGAGGTACTGAAGGTAACAAAGCAATTGTAGGGACCTACCTATTACATTGTAAATTGTAACTATGTCAGCAGTTTTGTGTAAATTAATAATTCATACCCGAACATTCGTGAACTGTATACCTGAGTTTACTTTCCTTACCTTCTACAACAAGTGATGCATTCGTTGCAATAATATACGCTATACCCGCGTATACGCACACAATCATAACGTCTGCGCAATCCTAAAATATCACTATTATAAAGTGAGCAAAGTTATTATTGAAACTGACATTGTAAACGGCTCATACTTGCCAAATCGATGTCGATAGTCAAACAAACAGTCAATCAACAATGATCTTTATTCTTTACTGAAACCACCATGTTTTTCTTTTATTTTTTTATGTATTATTTTACAGGAATATAATATAATAACATCCTATACCAAACCAATGTCATAATTAAGATTAAATAAAATGTTATATAACGGACGTGCGATTCGTCTACATTCCCATTCCTAACTTCCATGATATAGGTAATCGAGTGATCATAATTATTGGACAATACTTCAAACATGGTGAAGATATAACGCATAAACTCTTCTATGTACGTGAATAGAATATGAACTCTACAACAAAAGTAAGAAGGTTGATTTTAGTTTCTCCAATGATAGTAACTCATACGATTCACCTGTAGAGTTCATTCGCACACAAGAGTTAGCCATCTTAAGCGCTTATTAAGTAGACAGATGCTAGTAAAATTATTTTATAATTAAAAGAAGGGTTCCTTTCACCAAAATCGTTAATCTAAATTTAGCTAAATTATGTTTAAACATAATTATTTTAATCAACGTAAAAAGTTCTTAAAACAGTGCAAGAGTTAAATCGAGATTAAAGATTCTGATGCAAGATATCCTAAGAAATGTTTGCATACTAGTCTGTACACAGCCTTAGATAACACTAGTGACCAGTTTCCCAATTAACGCAGCTTATCCTGCACACCGTATGACGGAGTACTAGATAGACTATCTAACTCTTTGAAATTAAACACTTTTGATAGTTAAGCTAGCATGCTTATATATGCACATTATTTAGGTCTAACGTTTCCAACTTTCGAACCCATTGTAAGGGAGCGTATATATATGCATAATATTATTTATGGAACCATTATAGGGGGGTCCGTGCTCACAGAGACGTGTCAGGCGAAAATAGTAAGCAAAATGGCGTAGGTAAAAAATATTTTTTATATAATTTTAACCAATATTTTTATCATCGGGAAACCGGCCATCGAAGTCTTGTAGAATAAAATAAATAATAAAGTAAGTACGACCAAAAAACAAATATAAATACAAATCTGATTTCAACAATATAATATTTTAGATATTCCGTTGAAAGTGCTTAAATCCTTAAGTTAAAACACTTATATTAAATGCAGTTTTGGTCTAGTGTACGTATTCATTTAGTTATAAAACGATAAACTCCAAAAATGCATCACAATATAAGTGCTTACAACACCAAATACATAATCACCAATATTAATAACAACAAAAATGTTTGCTCCAAACAAAATGACTAAACGACAATGGGCCTTGGCTTATTGTTCCTACAAAAGCACCGAATATTATAATAAACACAAACTAAACTGTATTAGCATATTTTTATTCTGCAAATATATCTAAAAAAAAACAAATGAAGTATGCCTGGAATGCGAATTTATAATCTGCTATCTGATATGTGCTTAATCTAATAAAGTATCAAAAAATATATTTTTACACTGCCTTCTTTCATATTTCTTTTTAAGATAAATACTCAGCGTGTTACCGTAAATAAATAAATGTTTTTACGTGTCTGCTTTTGGCACAAACTACAGCAGCCGTGTTGTTTAGCTATAAGACTTTTTTTATTTCAAAATGAATGGAAAGTATGTACTTTAAATGTTTTGATTTATAACTTCTGCATATATTATATACATATATAGCAAAATACGTAATTTAATCAATATTTTCCACTTTCTGTAACATGTAGCCTATATAAAGTTATTGATTTGGGGTAACAGAACTATTTCTACTATTGTCGCTAATCATCTCAACTATAGATTTTCATTAAACAAAAATGCATAAGTTGATACATATCAACTTACACACAAAGATTTTACGTAAATGCATATTTTGGAAATATATTAACACAGTAAAAAGAGCATAATTGAATCATAATATACAGCGTGGGAAGGAGTATACCGACAAATTGAAACCAAGGATTCCTGGTGGTATTACGAGTAAATTATGTTATATCAATATGGGTCTAAAACTGCGTAATTAACTTACTTTATTTTTAGTACAAAAATAATAATTATCGACAGTACTTCCTTGTAAACAAAATCTAAGTTCAAAGAGTGAAATAGAAAACGTCAAACTTCACGAAAGACTCCGACAAAATACGATAAACGACGAATGAAGTCAACGTCAGTGTGAGACATTGATTATTAATTATTACTATGTACTTGTGTGAAGGTGTGTGTGATTACGTCAAATAGTTAGGGCGTGTTACCCTTGAGATTTTTTGAACTTGTGAATTACTTAAAAAATTAATATCTCGAAAATTAGGCTTTACTGGCCCATGTTTATATTACTTTTTTTGTCCAAATAGGCATTAGAATCTTTGGTTATAATTTGTCGGTATACTCCTACCCACGCTGTATATAAGGTCACATTTTATCAACTGCAAATATTTTGACAAAACATCTAATTATATCAGAAATAAGGCCCTACCATTTAAAAAATATTCAGGCTAGTTTTTAAAAAAAATCCTGACTAAAATTGTAATATTTTTAAGAGCGGCCTTTCTGACGGCTCCTTTGAATGAAACTACGGGCACGTGTAAGCGGCATTGCGGCATCTTTGAATTGAAACTACCGAAAGTGCTTTATTTTACTTTTTAATCGAAATGTCTTTTGGCGTTTTTCTTAAAAACTAGCGTATACAAATTTAAGGTTTTTTCATAAGAATTGTTTATATATGTTGTTGAATTTATCCTCAAAATATTTGCAGTTAATAAAATGTGACCTTATATAAGTTCTAAGATCTAAATTAACCTAGCCTATCACCGTTTACAACAAACAAGATACAAATATTGTCTACAGGTAGTGATTTTAACTTGAATGTGATATACAGGGAGAAAGAAAAAGGATGTTCATGCTGACAGAGAATGAAACAACTTATCAATTATAAGCAACTATTATAAAGACTCTTCAGAAAACTCGAAAAACAATTAGCTGTTTGCTAGAATGCAAGAAACAGCTGATTTCCTTTTCGCGTTAAGTGGTACCAGACACGTCGCGTTGACGATATCTCTTTAGAAGTGTGAGCCACAGAACATCTGCATTTGTATGTTTCAAAACGTCTACATCCACAACATCCATGGTTATAAATATTGCTCTTATTAATGCGTAATTCCATTAACTCCATTAATGACACAGCCTTTACAAAATCACGATCCTTTAATGAATGTCTCTAAATATAATATGTTCTCTATTAAATGAGTGCGATATAATCACTACGGATCATGATGGAATAATAAGCCATGTTGAAACACCTATCTGCATAAGTACACTGTCAAATTTCCTCAACAGACTTTGAACTCTATGCTTAAAGCATAAGGTTGAAAATGTATTAAATAAATTTGACAGTTCCGGATAGGTTGATTGATGTGCATGTCTGTACCGTAACACAGTAGTTATTTACTTTTACAATACATCACTCATATTGTCGCACATGATAAAACCTTGTTAAAACGGGCACTGTCCTAACAAACAGTTTCAAGTACGTAAGTCGTTAGCAGTACTATAATTATTTTTGTCGTACTAGTTCTTATGTTTGTTTATAAAATTGAAATTAAACTATATACACTGAATAACAGCAGTAAAAACAGTATAAAAATAAGTTTCGTAGTTCGCAGACAGTTTTAAGTGTTACCTATTTGTAGGCTATTTTGATCAAGTTATTTCAAACCAGCGGAGTCGTACCCTAAGTTGATAATGTGCACCTTTACCTTCTAATCGCGCCATTGGAATCTCGATTATCTGCGAATGAAATTAAGGCACTGAATTCACTAAAGATAAAAAATGAGGTGTTTATTCAGGTGGTTATTAATTATATACGCTCATTAAAATAACAGAAACACCATGACGGTCAAATGTATTTGAGTATTTAGTTACAATGAATCGAACACTTGTAACTATGATAACTATGCTTGGTATCGTTACATTTTACCGGTGGATGAACTAACCGCTCTACGCTTATTGGGTAAAGCGCATTAAGTAACGAAAAAAGTAACGATAGTTTTCTAGAAAATGTTATCTAAGCGAGTCGAGCGGTTGGAGTCCCGTCACAATGTGAATTTTGATTCATTTGTGGTGAGAGTACCGACCGACCATCTGTCGACCTTCATGAAAGAGGACTATTGGCCGAAAGGTGTCATGTTCCGGCGGTTCCGAGGCCGACTACCGGACACCACGATGCGTCGCACGTCGCCATCTTTACGTGTAGAATAGTTTTTAATTTATAATTTATAATATATATTTTTTTTTTATAAAAGAAGGAGGCAAACGAGCAGGCGGGTCACCTGATGGAAAGTAATCACCGCCGCCCACGCACACCCGCAAAACCAGAGGAATCGCAGATGCGTTGCCGGCCTTTAAGGAAGGAATAGGCTCCTTTCTTGAAGATTCCGAGGTCGTAGCGGTCCGGAAATACCGCCGCCGAGAGCTGGTTCCACAACACTGTAGGTCGAGGCAAGAAGTTTCTTGAAAAACGCACAGTAGTAGACCGCCATCCATCAAGGTGATGTGGATGGAATGACAGTCGATTGCGTGTAGTGCGGTGAAGGAAAGCAGCGGTAGGAATCAAGCCGAACAATTCCTTAGAACACTTCCCATGATATATGCGGTACATATACAGAGAGACGCAACGTCTCTCCGAAGAGATAGTGGGGGTCGAGCCGACCTGAAATAACCATGTCGTCGTCAATTCGAGCAGCTCTGCGTTGAATACGGTCAAATGGAAGGAGTTGGTACTGGGGTGCTCCAGCCCAAAGATGGGAGCAGTGTTCCATATGCGGCCTGACCAGTGCTTTGTTTTATTTGTAGATATGTATGTTAGTCTGTAAGGTATCTATTCAATGGGCCTCTTTGTATTTTACCATTTTGTACACTGTTTTGTTGCCTGAAATAAATCTATTCTATACTATTACCGCTAACAATTTAACTTTATAGTAATAACGTTACTTAACCGTACCTACTTATAGTGGGAGTTTCTCTCTCAAGTCATTTGATTTTGTTTTAAGTTATTCTGTGGTAACCTACCTAGCGTAAGCGGCCGGGTGCGCCGCGTCAGTGCGCCTGTATCTTGTATCGGTAGACGAGCACGCTCGCCACTCCCACTAGCAGGCTTAGCAGCAGCGAGCCCCACATCAGCATCTGCAAGGTTTCATACATCGCACATGAAAAGGGTAACTGTAACACTTAATCACGGGGTGCCGCGCGGAATTTCGAAAATTTACGTATTTTTAAGTCACTGGTGCTAGGCGCTGAATAGGTCATATACATTAAAAGGACTAGTGTAGGTTAGCTTGATACTTTCACAAGGCCATGGTTGTCTTGGAATTTGAAACAAATACCCAGAAACTGCATAAACAATACGTAAAAGTAATGATATCTAAAAACTTATTTCTTCAGAAACTTTGTAAATATAGCTCAAATGAAACAATGATCCGACATCAAAATGTTTGTATTGATATTCCGCAGGCCACTGTTGTCTTATTTTTCAATAAAATAATATGATTATGAAAATATTAAGACTTTTATTATTTTTTACCCAAACGCCTATGATTTGACGAAAGTAAACATTGCTTTAATTAAATCACCAGCCTACTCTATACAGATATTAGTGTGCGTGCGTATTCGTAGTCGTGCGCCGTTGTCACACCACTGCCACGCGCCGCTCGCTCGCTATCATAAAGAAACTTGAAACTCGCAATTTTCCGTCCGCGCTGCACCTCCTTAAGTATTATAATTTTTTTAAGTAGCCCATATTGTGTCCCACTGCTAGACAAGGAACTAAGGATCTCGATGGCGCACAGGACCCGTTTGGTAGTTTATGGCCCGTTCTCCCTATCCATGCCTCAGCAGTGGGGACAAAAATTAGCTGACATTATTTTGCTGATACTAGCGGCCGCCCAATGTTTCACCCGCGTAGTTCCCATTCCCGTGGGAATATCGGGATAAAAAGTTTTTCATCCAAATCCATCCATCCGTTGCAGCGTGATGAAGCAACAAATATACACGCATACACAAAAACTTTCGCATTTATAATATTAGTGTGTACTAGACAAAGACTTCCCCCGAGGATCACTCCAACAACCGGTTATGACATTGCGAAAATAGCTTAAATTTTAAAACTGCAATCTGAACGAGCAAACCGCTTTAATCATCACTAGCTGTACGAGGGCGACACTGAAGGTTCTTAGATAATAAAAAACTGAACAAACTAGCAAGTTATTAGTTTTATTACATCTTCTTAAATAGTGTCCATTCACATCAATACATCGCTGCAGCTGATGGAACCACTGAGAAAAGCACTTTGCCCACTCGTCCTTAGAGATTTTTTCGACGGCCTTTTGAAATGCAGCCTGCATGAGCATGAACTGCTTCCTCGGCGTCTATAAAACGTTCTTCTCGGGAATAAATAAAAATCGCAAGGTGCGAGGTCGGGGCTATACGGCGGGTGACCAAGTAATTCCACGCCTGACGTCGCCAAATAGTCGATCGTTTGCTTGGCGGTGTGCGAGGACGCGTTGTCGTGGAGAAGGAGGATCCTACTGCGAGGTCGTTTCTCCCGAACTTTTCTAAGACAAGTGGCAAACAATTCTTAGTGTACCACTCTGCAGTAACTGTTTTTCGATGCTCTAAAACAATTGCTGTGTGAATGACCTGTCCTTCCGAAGAACGATGCCACCATCTTTTTTCCCACGCTTCGACCTCTCTTCACTTTAGTTGGCAACTCCTCGGAAGGAAACACCCACTCAGCACACTGTCTTTTAGTTTCAGGATCATAACAGTAAATCCAGCTTTCGTCACCCGTAAGTATGTCGAACACAGCATTTGAGTCACCTCCGTTAAATCTTTGAACCATTTCACGGCACCAATCACCACGATGGAGTTCTTGGGCGTCTGTCAAATTATGAGGTATCCACCGGGCACAAAGCTTCCTGACCGCTAAATGTTCATGGAGGATTTTGTGCACTGACTCATACCGATGCCTAAGCTTGTCCGAATCTGCTGATAGGTCATTCTTTTGTCAATCTCTATCATACGCCGCACAACACTGATGTTATCTTCAGTCGTCGTCGTAGAAGGCCGTCCCTCACGCAGATCATCGGTGAGATTAGTGGGACCACGTTTAAACTCATTGAACCAGTTGTAAACAGTGGCACGAGATGGGGCGTCATCGTAAAAGGCCAATCGAAGTCATATTAAATCATTGCACGAAAATTTTCTCGCGATATGACGTAACAGACAATGTTCAATTTGCCGCCAAGTCGTAAAACAAACAAATGAATTAATGGTATGTTCCGTTATACACTGCGAGCACTGTCCAGTGCTCTTACTGGTGAGAAATTTGTTCCGTTATGGACTGACAGTATACTGCCGCAGTATCCTAGGGAAATATAAGACGTCATAAATCGTCGCCATTTTTGTACTGTAAGCACTGGCATTTTCGAGGTAAGGTGCTCTCAGTGCTTTGATCACGTGATCAACAGCGTCCAGAAATGACATGGATGACAGCATGGATGACAGTATACTGGACTGCGTTCCGTTTTAAACAGTAACCAGTATAGCTAACTATAAAGGATCGGTTTCGCAGTATACTACATTGACGTCACACCTTACAGTGCTCGCAGTGCATATCGGAACATACCCACAATAATATTGGCAAAGAGTTCCATTTTCAAAATTTTAACTTATTTTTTTATTATATCGTTTACAAATGGTCAGTTGTAAAAACTTTCAGTGTCGCCCTCGTATGTTCATTTACTTGCTGTTCCCGACCTACCGCGTCACCCGAATGCGCTAGTACTTCGTTTTCGCTTAGCGTTGTTTCAGACTTTTTCTAAGGGTCATAAACGTGATGTCAAATAGCCTACAGCTTTCCACAAAAATGCAAAACTATTTTTTCATATCCGCCTGGTAGTTCTAGAGATAGCGCGTTCAAATAAAAATCAAACTCTTCAGTTTTATTATATTACGAGTAGTATAGATATTTAGGCAATGCAGGCGACAAGTACATACAACAAAATATTACTGAAACTAAAACTATGTACGAGTTAAAGTCAAAGTCCATGTTTTAACTAATTTATTTCTAAGCAAGCGTAAGCATCCGTAGTGCAATGTTCATTAGCCTAAATTATTCATTGTGCCTATGCAGCATAATTATAATGTTATTGCAATGAATCAGTGACGCAAAAGCGCTCATTGGGTTAAGTAAATTTTCTACTTTTCCCTAAAAGCATACTTAAAACTAGCACCGTTTACTCTCTAACCCTTTTACGATTAAACAAAGAATAAGCTTCGATTAGTTATTCCGTGTTTTGTTGCCGTCATGTAAACTTCATTTCAAATTAAGAATAAAAGAGACAAAACACGGAATGAATAACTATTCTGAGCCTACTCTTTGTTTATTTATAAGGCACTTAATGTTTGCCATACTCTCTACATAATTTCCACAAACTTACCACAGATGTAAAAATTTTACTACTTTAAAAATAATATTGGATTGTTTTTAAAAACCGTTACCAATTTTTAAATAAAATGTCGCTATAGTAAACCTACGCGGCGTGTAGCTATGGGAATGATTTATCGTCGCTTCCGTTGTAGATTGCCGAATGACGTTACCAAACGGCATAATCGTAAATGTTAAATTCTCACGGATACGGCTGTATATTGACTGTAATCTGTCTGCGTACAGACGCGAGCACATCAACGTATCCAAAAACTGTCAAATTTCTTTAATACATTTTCATAGAGACATAAAGTTCAAAATCTATTGAGGAAATTTGACAGTTTGGTCTGATGTGCAGCCGTTTGTGTGTACCTATTTTAAATAAATAAATGGCGACCGCCTTACGACATTTTTGCGAAAATGCAGGATCTTACAAGCAGGTAGATACACAACTATAGTACTATCATACATTTGTTATTTCGTAGATTTATTGCGAATATGATTACTTACTGTGAAGTTTGCCTTATAGCTTTTTTCTGAATGACATTAACATTTAAAAGCATATCTGGATGCTTCACAGAATGCATCTATCAGCGAATAGCTTGTGTAGAGCATGTGGAGAGATAACAAGGTCAATGCAGCACCTACTGTGTGACTGCGACTCTCTGGCTAGGAAAAGGATGGGACTCCTGGGATCGGCTTATCCGAAACCGGAAGACTTCAGGCTCTTCGCTATTAAAGACGTTGCCAAACTTATGGCAGAGGAAGAAGAATGAAAAGATGGGGTTGCAAGATCCAGATGGGTCGACAAGCTACTGCGGAAAGGAAACCTCAGCAGGTCACATTAAGATAAGATATATGTATGACATGTTGCGAGGTTAAAGCCTTTTTTGCTCACCTTAGCTCTCGAGGGCTTCTTGTCAGGCGCGCGTTCACTCTTCGGCTGTTCCGAAGTACCCAACATCCGTTTAGCCAGACGGCGCTCTACCGAGCGGTCCCTATTGGCCTTCTGTTCGCAGCGCTGGAGCTCTTTCCTTGTGCCTGAGTCGTCGGGCGCCGCCACCGCCGCAGCCCTAGCCGCCTCTAGGGCTTCGGAGTTGCGACCCATAGCGGAAAGGATGCGGGTTTTGCGGTATAATGCTTTGGCATTGTCCGGCTGACATTGGAGTACGCGTGACACGGCCTGGAATGGAAAAGGGAATATAGTAATAAGGTAGGTATAATAATAAGGATACTCGTATATTATAATGTTATTATGACGTGGATATTCGAATTTCGATATCGCATTTCCGTCAGAAATTAAACCGTCAGAAGAAGTATTGTAAACAAAAATAATTATTATATTACTAAAAAAAATACTGTTATTTGACTGTCAAACAAACAAAATATTTCTCTAGGTAATTTTTTATCTTATATTAAATTATTATATATTATATTGACTTTTAAATATTAAATATTTGAAAGTCAATAACATGAAGAAGACATTGTTATACAGTACATATCGAAATGCGCATTTACTCACAGTAGTGAAGTTAAAATAACCTGAAAGTGAAAATAACCTTTTCAACAATGTGTTTATGATCCAGCTCGAAAGACCATATATGTAGCTCGTAAGCTCGTAACTTTATATCGAGTAACGCCTTTATGGCACCAAAGTTAAAGCCTTGATAATTGGCTTTCTTAGTTAGCCTTATCGTAGCAGCATCGTACGCGCCCGCCTTGTTGTCATGCGGCCGTTCATCAAGCAAAGCCTTCAGGTCGTCCGCGGTGGCGAGCAACTCCCCTTCGGGCGTGGGTCGGTAACGCGGTCGGTAACGTTGTCATTTTTGCACGGACTTATCAACGGAGAAACAAGGTGCTGTGAACTCGTGGAACGTATCAAGATAGCGGTCCCATACAATTTACCTCGACTACCAATCAGTAAAATTTTTTACCTTCCAACCGCTAAAACCAATCTTGGTTGTAATGCCCCAATGGTAAGATGTTGCATGCGTTACAACATGATTGACAAAAACAATGTAGACTTAGATATATTCCACGATTCACTACCTAAATTGAGACTGAAGCTGATTCAAGGTTTTCAGCCCAAAATAGCGACTATGTGAAATAAATTTTAATACATTTTAATAAATTTTATATAATTTTGTTTTGTTTTTAATTTAATTAAGTAATTATTATTTTGTCATTGTTTTTATTTTATCATTATTATTATTTTTATGACATGGTTTTGTAATTTCTTTAATTGTTAATATTGTATTTGTAGTTGTAGTGTCAATTATAATTATTAATGTTGTGTGCACTATTCATTGGAGTACATGTTAGAATATATAAATCATATAAATTAAGGAATAAATGTAATAATGTGTATTCTGTAAGTGTACCTTATATAATAATAAATA
Source organism: Eudonia mercurella (assembly GCA_963082485.1). Lineage (NCBI taxonomy): Eukaryota > Metazoa > Arthropoda > Insecta > Lepidoptera > Crambidae > Eudonia > Eudonia mercurella. The sequence goes on from OY720037.1 coordinate 6,162,729, forward strand.
ATAATAATAAATAAACGCCGCCTTCCGTTTCAGTATAACACATTTATTATTACTAAATAAAGTACAAAAAGTCCGGTGTCGCTGAAAAAGCCAAGTGACAATCAGAAACTCTCAAAAAATAAGCTACGTACGCGCCCGCCGCGCCGTCAGCTGCGCATCGGCCACATTTTTTTCCTATGGCAGGTCCTATACTCTTACCTACCTGTAAAGCAGCATCGTACGCGCCCGCTTTCAGCTGCGCGGCCGCCATGTTGTTATGCACCCGCAGCCGCTCATCAAGCAACGCCTTCAGGTCTTCCGAAGTGGGGGGCAGCTCCCCCTCGGGCGTGGGGTCGGTGATGCCGCCTTCCGTCTCGTCCAGAACGTCGAGAGCGCGCCGGTACAGCTGAACGGCGAGGGTGGACTCTCCCCGGCCGTACCACCAGTTACCGCGGGCGCGGCGACGGGTACTGATGTAACATAGATTTAAATATTTTATTTGCTAGCTTAATGAGACTGGCCTACAACAGGGCTTATGTTTATTTTATTTTACATTATCTTTACATAGTATAAAACAAAGTCGCTCCCGCTGTCTGTACACTTAGATCTTTTGAACTACGCAACGGATTTTAATCCAGTTTTCAGGAATAGATAAGAGTGATTCAAGAGTAATGTTTATGTACATGCATATTATATACTAGCTGACCCAGCGGACTTCGTACCGCGCTTTGACAGTTTCCATCATTGAGTTAAATATCAATGGTTTCCATGACAACAAAAAAAACAAATCATTTTGTATTGAAAAATGAAATTGACGTTTTTAGTTTTTTTTTTTAAATATAGCCTATGTTACTCAGCGCTAATGTAGCATTCTAATGGTGAAAGAATTTTTTAAATCGGTCCAGTAGTTTTTGAGTTTATTCGTTGCAAACATACATACATACCAAAATACAAAGATTTCCTCTTTATAATATAGTATAGATTTAATAAAATTTAGTTACATATGAATAGTTGGCCTTCATCTCACTCAGCTCTGGGTGAGACCGATCGATAGTATTAACCACTTGACCACAGCTTTGGGGCTGTTGGGGGTCTAGTGTAAGAAGACACTAACACCTATAATTTCACTGGTTGAATAGAAAAGGAGTGTGATAAAAAGTTTAAAAGTTAGTCAAGTTATTTTTGGATCTAACCGTGATCCCCGTTGGGAATCGAATCCGTGACCTGCAGGTCTAGCACCGGTGGTCTAACCACTGGAACACAGAAGCGTAAAAGTTTTACGATTGTAAATACATCGTACTAACTCCTAGTTTATTTAGCAAAGTGTACCACCTCAAGTTATTTTATTAGGCAAAAACTGAATAAACAAAACACTTAAACAATGTCAAACCTACCTAATGAGCTCACCCAAATGTCAAGTTGCTTTATCTATGAATGAAGATTTCGCAATGTAAATGTTTATCAATGAACATACAAGTAGTATGTCATGACCATTTCAACATGATACATCAAAAACATTTTAAACAATAAAGGGGGAATGCACACTATGTCCTTTTCACGCGCCGAAGTCGCGCTCACAACGCAACAAAATGGCGCTATAAACACGATGCTATTTCACAACTAGTGTATCTCTGCACACAGAGAACCTGAGTCTTGAGATTGTATCTATTTTAATGGTAACTAGCGCTTTACCCGCGGATTTTTCCACAGAGATTTCGTATTTTACCAAATAAAAAAATAGAAACATTTTAGGACTTAGATAATAACCTATATTACTATAAATAAGGTTTGTAGCATTCTATTAGTGAAAGAATTTTTGGAATTGGACTGGGGTAGAGATTACCCTACTCAAACAAACAAACTAATAAGCAGGGGCGTAGCTACCACCGTATCAGCCGTATCAATGATACGGGGCTCCCGGGCTACAGGGGCCTCGTACGTCTGTTAGCAAAAATTCGTAAATTATGTAAGCCACCATATCAATTTCATTTGGGCCCCCCAATAAATTTTTCATACGGGGCCCGTCAATGGCAAGCTACGCCACTGCTAATAAGATCCTTATTCTAATACAAGTATATGTACTAATAATTACTACTATCGCGATGTTATGTCAACACACGCGCGACACAAGCTAAAAAACACGCATCTTACGCAAGTGCGTAGCGATACAGACGCAAACGCAAACTGCGTTTTCATGTTTAGCAAGCGTCGGTAACGCGCGTCGTTTTGGCGCGTGCAACTGTGTAGTGTACATTCAACTTAAGCCTAAAGCCATAAACTGGATGATTGCCACATTTGTCTTCTTTTCGTGCCTATAATTATAGCTTCCCATCCCAGACCATGCACAGGGCAGTGTCTGGGGCTCTCATAAAATTTTTTTTGTTCATTTATTTTAAATGCCTATTGCATTCTTTCCAGCAGATGGTAGTGGGCAAGGGACAAGTCAGCAGACACTATTGAAAATGCATAGATTTGTATGGAGGTTATCCATTTCTAAAAAATAGGCTATAACTCCCGCGATACGCTATCATCCAGTATACAGTCACAATGTAAAACATATGTGGATTCAGGCACTTACCCAATTTGCATTCTTTCAGCGATGGGAAGAGTTTCATGTTCCGATTCTTGATTCCAATCGTGGAGAACTAGCCTAGCTTCAAGCCATGTTTCGGGACCTATGACTGGGCCATCATATTTGGGTCCATCGATTTCACCCACCAATCCTAAGCTTTCACCAGGCTTGAGGCCTGTTTCTCCATAGGCAAACCGAGGATTTAACTGTAGAAGGCATTCCTCACCTTCATACATCAGCGTCAGTGCTAAGTCAAGGCCTTGCAAGATCTACATTTGGAAATAAAACAAAAACCCTGTTAATTATGTTGTTAGTTAGGTGCACTTAATTAGGTTAATGTTATATATGGTAAATAATAATAAAATTATTTTAATTTACAAACATCATACCTACCAGAATTTAAAACTCATGTCCTTTTTCTATTAAATTAATTAGACTCATGTCGACTAATCAAGGTAATCTAGATTTATGCTAATCAATGAAATGTATAATAAATAAATATTTTTTGTAGTTTGTTATATTTTGTCTAAGTCAAAATCAAGGCTAAATAAACAAATTTACATTTATCAATGCTGTAAAGATATAAGATAAGTACTAGAACTTTACCAATATTTTCATAATAATGATAAGAGTAGCATTATGATTACATACATGTGTCATAATTATAGGAAAGGATTAAAGAACAATGACATATAAGATAGTCTCATTGTATATTATTTAACATTATGTCTATGTTAAAAGTAGTTTTTGAACACATAGTGTGTTATTTTTTTATGTTCAGTTCGACCTATGAACTTGTTCATGCTAAATATAATTTCTTAGCTTAATTGTTTGTATTGTTATCTTACATTTACCCAAATACTTCCTCTTGTGACAATAGTTTGTAAGGTTTGTAATTAAATGCTAAAACATTAATATTGTCGCCTAAGCTCGTAACACTGCGGACATCCAAAATTTGTCATTTTGACTTGGGCATGTCATTTGATAGAGAATAGAAAGACGCACCTCTAGACCAATCAGAAACAGGGATTTTAACCAATGGAAGTGTTTTATTTTGTATACAAAAACATAATTATTATGATCGCAATATATAAAAAGGCAGGACATTTTTGCTCTCCTGAAAAGTTGTAATTTTTTACTTCCGCCGTGTTAGAACTTAAGCGATGGTATGTTGATAGATAGTTACAACTGCAGACACTAAGATAGTGGATATGACAGAATACTGTTGACTAAAATCAGTACGCCTTATGATGGTCCATTTAATATAATATACACTTGCATATGTAAATTATTTGCCAGTTTTATTTCAAACTTACTTCATTATCTCCTAAGTAGATTTTGACATGATCTCTTTTCTCCACTAAATGTCCACTGTCTCGAATTTTTAATTCATAGCTGATTTTACAAATGTCACTCCTTTGCGGTCTAGCACCTGAAGCTTCATCACCTTGTTTTATTAGCTGGGGGAAAACCAAATGCATTAGTTTCAAGTTATGAGCTCAAGCGCGCGTATACCAGACACAATAGAATTTTAATTGTTATAGGCCACCTGGTGGTCAATCGACGCTCAAGGGATTATAGATGGTTTTGTATTTTTATTGAAATATATCGTAGAACTTAAGATTTGAATAAATCTTATCACTTAACAGAAATTTCGTTAATTACAAAGAAACATGTTTATTATGTTGCAAGAGTTGTGATGAATTTATAGTTTATAGCTCTTAATAAAAAGACACCATTGTTTACATCATCGAATTTATTAATAATACTAATTCTAACCTTTTTCAACACTGAGCCTGATGCTAAGAGGTCCTGCCATTCTTCTGTTTTGGTCTCAGTTGACTTCTCTTTCTCAGCAGCTGCTGCTTCCGCTATCTTCGCTTCCTCGATTTCATGCGCCGCCGCTGAGGCTAAGTCCTCAAAAGAACTACTTTCCGACTTATCTATCAAAGTCCTTTCTTCTTCACTCATCTGGAAAAAAATATGTCGTGATTTACGTACGTTCGTGAATTAATACGTAATAAGCAATTTAATTTTATGTAAATTCGTGACATCACATGCTTGCTATCAAGTTATTGTATTTGTCAGATGAGAATAATAAAACCAATATCTTTCACCTTTTTAGCTTAGAAAACAAAGAATTTACTTTCTCTAAAAATGTAAAATGAGTAGTTTTTATTTATCACTGTGACAATTCAATTCAACTTTTTATTTTTTTTTGGATTTTAAGATTTTTATTCTTTAATTTAAGAGTACATTAAGGGATCTAGCCTATACAGCTGTGTCTTTGAATTTTTCATCACATAATGCTTGGTGGTGACTTATGCTTATGAGGGTGCGCTGTGCGCCAAAGTTCACCTAAGTTTTCAACTCCGATAAATTTCTTATATTTTCTCAACATAACTGTCTTTTACACTATTATTCAAAGTCATATCTTTTTTATTTGAAGCGACTTTAAAATAAATTTGCTTAGGTTAGTGAGAAGCGAAGCGATGAACGGGTTAGGTTGACATAAACACAGCAGCCAAAAGCGACTTTAGGGCATTTCTCACATTAATATACATCACTTTACAGTGGAAATTATGTTTAGGCATAAAAGCATTATGAAAAACAACAGTAGGAGTTTAAATATACATTAATTAGTAATATTATTAATAACAATTTTCAGAAACATGAGTGTTATGTATAAGGGTCATTTCGCGAAACATGGAAAAAAACTATTTCTAGTTGATTAGAAATTCTATCTCATTTTTCAGTTACTTTTTTTGTTTAAGCGAGGTTTTAAACATAATTTAACGTAAGGTGACACAGTTACGAACCTTGTGTTCTAAAAACTCAATTTCTAATTTAATTAAAACTGAGTAAAACATCATTACCATCTAAAGAAAATATATGTGCACAAAACTTTCAAAATATATATTTCAATAATTATGATCGCCAAACCCGATTTTTTCAAACGTTTAGTAATCTGTATTTTACCGTAAACAACATAATAAATAGCGTTTATAATTCAGAACAGCATAATAGTCAAAACGAAATTTCAAAAGTTTGTAACAGAAATTCGTCATTACCATCGCGCTAACGTCAAATTTACTTTCTTGAAAGATCTACGTGATGTATCTTACTGTCCCCGTGCACACCACTCTCCTCAGTCGCTTGCACGAAATGTACCACAGCGCACGTCACGGTGAGTGCTCTTTAAATACTTTTTTTGTTACAAATCATATGTCTAGGAAATGGTTGTCACGTATTTCCATCATTACCGGTAAATACGTTTTCTAGGTAATTATAAATTAAGTATAATTGTTAGCATTAGAACTTATTGTGACTCCCAGGACAAATTCTCAAAAAGGCGGTCACAAAATAGTAGCGCTAAGAATTCACGATTTGTTCAAAAAAAACACTACGTTTGTCATTACCATCATCATCATTACCGTTTGATTTGTGTTGATGGTAATGACGTTATGTTAATGGGAATGATGAATTCAAAGTTTCAAAATTTCTTATTAGTAGCAATTTGTTCTATTTTACTTAAAACGTTTGCTTTCATGCTTTAAAATAACCGAAATACCAGCTGGAAGTTGAATGGGTTTTTTTGTGCGTTATCTTTATTTTAATTTGCTAAAAATATTAAATTATCCGTGCTTGTCTGGATAATAGTATTATAATAGCCAGCTTTTCTTGTCAGCATTCGTAAGTGGTGAATCGAGATTATGCGCCAGTGCATCAAAAAAGGCGATTGGCCAGCATCCTGACACTTCCTTTGCATAATTAACTACAAGGTCGCTCTATTTGCTAAAAGTGGACATTGATCCAAACCATGGCTTGGATAGGATATGATGATCTCTAACCACCTTTTGGGGAATAATGGTCGTGGGTTTATGCATACATACTCTAAACATATTTTAACTTTAAAAATACATCATACAAAATAATATTTTATTTCAGGTAGTTGCCGTTTTCAAAAATGAAACTTCAATATTACATAGTACTACATATTAAAACTATTCATCATCAGCTCATTTACGTCCCCACTGCTGGGGCACGAGCCTTCCCTATGGATGGATAGGGAGAACGGGCCATAAACCACCACGCGGGCCCAGTGCGGATTGGTGGTTGTTAACGACTGCTAATGCAGCCGGGACCAACGGCTTAACGTGCCTTACGAAGCACGGAGGAGCTCGAGATAATAATTTTTGGTCACCCATCCGATGACCGGCCTTTGCGAATGTTGCTTAACCTCAGCACTCGCAGACCGGGCGCGTTAACCACTGCGCCATCGAACTCCACCTACTTACTATTGAAACTATTAGATATGTGAAAAAAGACAGTGCTGAAAAAATTTCCACGAAGGGAATTCGCACCCCATGACATGCCGGGTCAGGTGCACTACCACACTATTTGCGTAAAATTATATGTATATGTAATCATAAATATAGCTTGCCTAATTCTTAACTGATCTTTCAATATTTGTAAAAATATTTAGATCGGATGTTGATGACGTAGTTGTCGACATTGAATAGGGCTTACAGAGTAATGGCTGATTTACACGTTTTAAGTTGTTAAATAGGTAACAAAATTTAAACTTAATTTTATGTGGCTTATATTTAAGTATATGTCCATACGTATTTAAGTAATTAGTTTGCTTAGTTCACTCAAGATGGACGATCAACCACGTAATGAAGTCGTAAATTCTGTGCTAAATTTGTTATGAAGTCAAAGATGAAATAATTAGGGAAATAACCATACCCAAAAAACTGGGTGAGAAATTGAATAAATAGAAGAGATCAGCATGGCCAAGGATCAAGTGCCACTTTGTTCGAGGAGCTAGCGAATGAAGATTTAATAACAAGTATATTTTAATGCGTCACGCATGGCAGAAGACTCTTTTATTTACTTGTTATCTAAAGTGGAAAACGAAATACAGAAAAAAGATACTGTAATGCGATGTGCATTAGATGCAAAATTAAAATTACATATTACAATATATTTTCTCAATACTGGCAATAGTTTTCGCAGTCTATCTCATTTTTGTAGAGTTTCTAAATCTAGTAAATATGTTTAATACAATAATCAATAATTTAATACGAACAATAAAATTTAACCCGAGCGCGTCGCTCACTACACTTCTGCATTTAACTAATATTGTGCCAGTCCAAACGTGTCAAGTGACAAGCCCCGCCCACCAACTTAACCGAAAAATAGACAAAATTCTAAATATCTTGTTTAGTTGTTAGCTAGTTGTTAACTTGCAACTTGCTACTAAATTCTGTGTTTACATGCAATTAATCACTTAAAGTTAAGTTAAAATTTAGTTACCTACTTTACAACTTAATACGTGCCATAAGAGTAGATTAATTTCGGCGAGTTGGATTGAGCCATGATAGCATAGTTAAGATAAAGACCGAGATTGTGTTTGTTACGAGATTTGTTGAATTTTAATTTTTGTGTTATTAAACTTTACAAATTTATAAGTAAGTGTTTTATTTACAAGTTAGCAACTACTTATATATGAAAAAAATACATAGGTATGTCTTCTAAAATAGGTATCAGATATTATTTTTGCCGTAAAAGCTCGTCATTACCAAGCATTCCTAATCATTACCATCCTCAAAAAATCATTGCCATTAGCCTAACGTCATTACCATTTCTCTTATTATTTTTTGAGATCAAATATTATCTAAATTCTTGATTAAAAAAGAGTGCCTTTGTTAAGCAGATCTTACTTAATAGTACTTCTTTCAATTTTTGGAACTTTGCACGCATTTCAGATTAATTTACAAAAAGGCTTCAAAATAAATCAGAAAAA